>ML777021.1:310515-323418 GCA_009831015.1 Picea engelmannii | reverse complement strand
GATTCCTAGTACAACATCTGCACCACCCATGGGTATAGCAATCATTGGACTATTCATTACATATTACCCCATAGTAAGATTGATCTTATTGCATTTTCCTGAGCAATTGATAGTTCCTCCATTTGCAATCATTACTTGAAACTCTAGCACTGGATATACAAAACAATTGAGATCTTTGGCTAATTTATAGTGAATGAAATTATGAGTACTGCCAAAATCAATTAGGACTATTACCTTTTTCTTTTTGATGTATCCTTCTATCTTGAGGGTTTGAGGAGTGCTAATTCCAGCCAATGCATTACACGATATCATGGGAGTCAACTCTTTAGACAAAATTGCTTCTACGTTTTCATCTTGAGATGGTTCTTGTTCTTGTTCTTCTTCCTCTTCACAATCTATGTAGAATAATTTGTTCTCACCACACTTATGTCCTTTACTGTACTTGCTGTCACAATTAAAGAATAAACATTTTTCTTTTCTTTCCTCCAATTGTTGAGGTGTCAACTTTGTAGGTTGAGGTGTTTTAGAAGAAGGAGCATTGTTCTCTCTATAGATGTTAGGATTGGTCCTTCTAGTAGCCATAGACATATTTTTACTTTCAACATTTATTTCCACCTTAAATGCATTCTCCAATGATTTGGGTTCCCAAAGGTGAACCTCATGTTGAATGTTATCCTTTAAAGTTCCTATGAATACATTAATCAAGTGCTCATCTGGAATATCGGTTACATTCAATCTTTGGAATTTCTCAATGTGCTCGGTAACTGAACCCTTTTGCTTGAGATTTATCAATTGGCTAAAGAAGGTATTGCTCCTTGTATCCTCATAGTGTGCTATCATTTCTTCCGTGAAAATTGTCCAAGTGACGAGTGATTTGCGAGAACAAATCCATCGCTACCATACAAATTGATTAGGTTCTAAATATAAAGAAACAATTCGTACCTTTTGTGTATGTGGCACATTATGGAGATCAAAGAATTGCTCCATCTGAAGTATCCATGTGATTCGGTCCTTGCCAACAAACTTCCTCATATCAATCTTAGGAACGTGGTTGGTCTTCAAACCAAAGTTGGAGGTTCTCCATTCTTGATTGACCTTCCTTATGTCCTCATCATGAATTTCATGGGATGCATTTTCACTTTCAGGTGTCTTCTTTGTTACGATTTTTTTCAATACTTCCATGATCTCCCCTTTTAAACCATCTATCTTAGTATCCAACTTAGCTTCCATTGAATCCATCTTTGTATCCAACTTAGATTCCATTGAATCCATCTTATTTTGTAGTTCATTTATGCCCCTACACATTTCTTCACCTTCATCAAGAGTCCAAGTAGTATTTTCTAGAGGTTTATTTGGTGTAGAAGTTCCCTTTTTGGGTGGCATGTTGGCCAAGTATCACTTTTGAACCTTGATTTTGAGGTCGTTCTGCTAGACAATATTTCTTCTGTTGTTTCTCCCAAGTTTCGGCCCTTATGAGTATGAAACTTTCTCTTATGTATGTCTCTGATATTTCTTCTCTGCAATGCCACAGGTCTGATCAAAATTGGATGTGCCAAGTGGAATTTACGGTAACTTCCCCACAACTTGTTGATTTTTTGCCTTTCTAGGATATCTCACTTGTATAGTGTTCCCCGCACAAAATAATTGATATAAAATTCTGAAACTCACACCCGAAATACTATAGACTATCCATGATCCAATGCAACCAGTCTCACACAATTTGGATACTCTAGGAAGAAGTTATGATTGTTTTACCTGGAACACCTTCTTGAGACTAGTCAATAGGACTAGTCAGATACCCTATCTTACACAGGGTGTATCTACAAATTTAAGATGTCCCAGAATATGAACATTTTACCATAGATACCTTTCTAATTTCTATAAATAACCTCCAGATCTCAGGGCCTGAAACATTACAGAAAATTGTTTATAGCGAAAATTCCGCAATGATTCAGTTCAGGATGATTCCAAAACCCTATCTTGTACAGGCTGTATCTCTGAAAGTATAAGGCCTCAAGAGTTAAATTTTGAACCCAACGTACCTTGATCCATCTAATAAATATCCTCCAATCCGTTCCTTCTGAAACATTGTAGAAAAAAAGTTACAGTGGAAATTCCAAGGTGTCTCAGATGTAGCAGCGAAACTGCAAGACCTTGAGCTCTGAAACCATATGTTAAGAACCAAATATCAATATAGCATACAAAATCCTCAGAAAAAGTACTCAATGCCTTGAAAAAGAGATAATTTCAGATAATAAGCCTCTTCGAGGGGTCAACCTCCTTTTACCCCACTTAAATGTTCAAGTACCAGATGATTCAAAATGAAAATGTCTCCTTGGTATATATAGGAGACTAGGAGGTATAATTACAACTAATGGCCTAAAGCCGACATAAATAAAATAAAATTACTAATCTAATATGCCCCAATTAAGGTGCAATGAGCCAATATTAGGGCTTAACATTATCAATATGTCCCGGTCTTCTGCAACTATAGCAAAGAGTTAATCCTCTCTTTCTGTTGAATGATCCCCAACCTTTCCTGCACTGCACACTGTGATCACAGTGGTGGGTCTGCAAAATATTCTTTCTAGGATCCTGCATCCATTTGTTTGTTCAAACATTCTTTCTATGCATAGGAATAACACATCTTTAATTATTTCTATCATATCTATTCATATAAAATCTTCTTTATTCTATTTGTACCCTAGTTTTCATACTAGGACCAAATCTATTAAACATACCTAGATCCATTATTTCAAAAATAAAAATTTTCACTTATCTTACCTTTCTCAGATTACAAAGCTTCAAGATCTTATCTCTTTTCTTCAGATAGGAATTCTCTTCTTAGCACATAGATTAACAATTCAAGTAGAATACTGCACACTAGGGAAGAAGATCTACGCATAGAGATTTCTCTTTTCTTTAGTTCCCATCAATCACAATTTCAGGTCTCGTCAATGGAACCATTTGTTGGCACAGGGGCAGATCCAGGGTTCAACGCTTCAACAACGCACCAAAAAAACTTTAACTACCAGCCCTTTCGGTAACACCTGTGAAGCAGATGAAGTCTCACCCAAGGTAGAGGCAGGGATGGTTGAAGGACTCAGATGTCTGCAACCTAGTCGGGACACGGATATGTGATTGTAAAACCTTAGCCGAGCACTTAGCAGTTAACATTCATTAGCAATTATCCCTTACTCACATCGCAGATTCAAGCCCTAATTACAGAACAACACAATATTAAACCAGATCTAGCATTTCCAAGCACTTAGTACATAGAAATAGATCATATCTAGCATTCATTCACATTAATAAGCACTAAGATATTGCATCTAACATATATCATTGTACTAATCATGCATCACATCAATAACATAAAAACTATAATGCACACAACAACCACAACACAGGATATACGAGGTTCACCCCAGCGTGGGGCTACATCCACCAACTCTTCTCTTCTTTATTACCTTCTCTCAATATTCTACAAGAACAGAGCCATAGGAACCCACTTTGCATATGAAAGAAGATCTGCGCACACCTCACCAGATCCTCCTTCCCTGATCTAGGTTTAAGAAAAAATCCTTCTTACAATCACTTGCACTTAGCTCTGCAATTTCTTAACACACAGTAAGCACAAATCCTTTGCAATCACATAGATCAAACTCTAGCACTTAGCATCTTGGCCTCATTACCCTTAGCACCACCTACTTACATTGCCTATATTTATATTTATACATTACAAAATGTGCCTAAACATGGGTAAAACCATGGGCCGACATCCCATACCCGTTACATAAACCCTAAACAAAACATGCCCTAAGAAGGGGATGATATCTCACAATCTTCACTTCGCCTTGCTCTCTGCCTTTGACCAACCCATTGAAGTCCCAAAATTGGTCAAACATGACCGAAGTTCACCAAAACTTGGTCAAGGGCCAACTGGCCCGTGGGATATTGAAGAGGCTGGTTGTTAGGCCCATGAGAAATTTCTCTCTGCGTGAGAGAATTTATGGGAATTGATTTCCTGAAGGTGTTAAACTAGAGCTACAGGGCTCTAAGACTTCCTGTCTGGTCTGTTGCTGAAGCCCGGAAGGACTATTGATCATAGAAGGGGCACACTTCCTGGGGTGGGACAAACATGTGGGGAATGCGGGATTGTAGGTTGTTAGTTTGAGTTGGCACCTATGATGGAGTCTTTCCTATTGTCTATGATCCATTAGCCTGGTTAGAAATCCCTTTACCTAGGTGGAGTTAGTCCCAGGTCGGGGGTGACCCACTACTGAGAGTGATGAGCAGTGTAATATAAGTTTAGGAGGTTCGTGGAAGGTTTGCACACAATTGGTGATATTCTTACCAAGATAAGTGTCAATTGTGTGATAAAATTACAGGTTGCATTATTATTTACGTGTTTATTTTTATGGGTTTATCCTATGTGTGGTTATAATTGTGTTTATATTTATGGGTATTGCCTGTATAAGATGGATTTATATGTTTACTATTATTTCCATATGAATCTGTGCATTTATAGTATGTATTTTTTTTTTTACATTTTATATATAAAGTTCTGCAAGAGTTCTATGTGTATATGTTTTAATTGCACACAGTTCGAAAAATTTATGTGGCATAGCTTAGTTGGATACTGGGTATGTTACAATATGTCGAGCATAGAATGAAATCAATCTTTGGAGTAGCATGGCTCGACATGTGTGGTTGGGGATGTTACAAGTCATGACAGGTAGTCCAATTTTCACTTCTTTCAACTGATTCAGAGTCTCAAAATATGTAATCAGATGTTCAACCAAGGTTGCTCCTTTCAGGTTTTCCTCCAACATTTCAAACTTGGAGTGATCCATTCTGCACTGAGTGAGGGTAGTGTTGTGTTCTTCCTGATCATATAATTTTCCTTTTCCATCCCAAAATGGTGGGAGGCCTTTAATAAACAATTATTCAAACAAATCCTTGAACTCTTGCACACTTTTCTCCATCCGTGTTACCTTGGTTTTGACTGATTTCGGTAGGTTATGTTTAGCAACAACCCTCCTAGACTAGATGATAAATGTAGTTATATATTTAACTCCAATGGTATGAAGTTCTATATTAGGGATGGATTTGAGAAGGTTAATGGAATTTTGGGCCCACTCTGATGCTTTCTTTGCTAAAGTCTCATTCACAATAGTGCACCTGCTTCTGGTTTTGATGGCTATGTTTTCTTTATCATTGATGAAATTCAAATACACTCTGAACTTGGCAGCTTCAACAGCTATATAATACAAGATGATATGCTTGGATCCCTACAACAGGCCTTTACCTCTTAATCTCATCTGCAACTTATCTATCATTTCTTGCAAGGCTTTATTCTCCTTTTGAAATTGAGGCATTCTTTCATCCTTTGCTTGTATCTCCTACTTCAATTTCTCTATGCTCCCTTTTAACCCTTTGATTTCTCCTTCTTTCAGGTTGACTTGTGACATGGCCTGGAAAAGTACTTCAGTGCTTGGCCCAACTTCTGCAATAGGAGGTACAACTACATCCTTTTTCAACAATTTTGTCTATCCTTGTGACCACTTCACCTTTTCTTGTTCTAGCTACAATGCCTTAGACTTGTAGTCCAATGCCTCTTGATGAAGTGACTCATTTTCCTATTCTAGAGAAACTAATTTTTTTTTTGTGGATGCTCTGTGGCAGACATTTTCAATTTCTTCTTCAAGATTTGAATCAATTTGTCTTTTTCATCTAATGAGGATTTCACCCCTTGAGGGCCTTTAGATTCCAACCTCTTGAACTGAGTCTGCCAAGTTTTGCTAGATGCCTTTTCTTGCCTCAGCTAGCCTTCCAATTTCATTACATAAGATGGTAGCTTTAAATTCCTCAAGATTAAACTCAGGTAATTGGAATAAAACATATCACTAGTATTCTTATGGAATTTGACTTTGTCTAGAGCACTGATTTTCTCATACCATATCTTGATATCAGATACTTTGTCTTCATCTACAACTGCAATGTTGAAGGTCCTATTTTCAATATCCATTACTATGAATAGAAAATATTTTTGCTGAGAAATATTTTCCACTTCAGGGACTAAATCCCTCATCTCACCCAGAGCTATGTTTCCCTTCTCAACATATTGTTTTTCCAAATCTTCTTTAGATTGATAAGCTACCCCAAATGCTTTATAAAAAATGTGCTTCTTACTGCTAAAGGTTCTTGAGATGCCTTCACTTTGGAGCTTGATTTCCTTTTCAGCCTTCTACAGTGCTAGTGCCATTTTCCACCATATCTAGATTTACTTGTTCTCTGGGCTCTTCCTCCTCCAAATTCACTATTTGTCGAGACTGTGTAATCTTCATATTATTGGAAGCATTTTGATGATCACTAGTTCCTATGGCCTCTAAACTGCTTCTCTTGATGTAAACACTCATGTTAGGGACCTTGACTATCATTTTGTGAGGAGATTGTTGTGTTTGAATTTGTTGTAGGGTTGTCTCCACTTGCTTTGTTTGAGGTGGTTGCAACATTGCTTCCATATCAACACTGAATTCTAGGTTTTCCAGTTTATCAAAAACCTCAACATGCTCATGCTCATAAGGGGCCTATTTTTTCATCAATATTCTCTTGGATATGATCTAGTGAGGATCATATATTCTTCCCTATAGCTATGAATAACCAAAGCCTTTGAGCTTTGCTTGAATCTTATATAAGCATGATCTATTTTTGACAATGAAAGGGCCAATGATAAAAGGGAATTTGAGTTTGGAGGCTTTGTGCAATTTCATGAAATGCTTTGTCTTAGATATAATTCTTTGCCTAATGAATTCAAGGGAAAAGACTCTTGGTGTCATAAAATTTGGATATAGATAGGGGGATTCATGACAACCATAAACCCAGATTATTGTTGTATGCATGAACAATACCCAGTCATCCCCTCATGTCATCCAAAAACTCTAGATAGGTTGGTGTTGAAAATAAAATTGTAAACCCTGGACATGACTTTGTTGATGAAGATGAGCAATGTAATCCTCTTACATTCAATTCATATGAATGTTGCTTCAGGAAATTGTCTCTTATTGGTTTCTAGGAAAATCTTTAGAAAACAGGTGTAATACCTAAAATCCCTTAGAGAGAGAAAATTCACTAGTTGTTTATGGATATTATCAGCTACGAATTGATCAAAACTGATACAGACTGACTAACCAGACTCTCACTTGAAAAAGACCAATAGGAAACCGAGCATGAATTCGACAACATGTTTATCATTGTCTAGACCTAAAATTTGACTCGACAGGGAATAAACCCATTGGACTTCAATAACCATTATACTCACACTCATTGGGAAAGAAAGACTCTCTGAAAAATGTTTTGGTTTGACAATTGTCTGTAAAATCAAATCTCAGACTTCTGATGGACATTATCTGTATACCATAATTAGATTTTCTTCATCGAAAGGTTCAGACATTGCGGAGAAAGTCTCTATTATACTGAGGGAATATTGAATTGATAGACTCTCTACCCTACACATGACCTCAGATCTATTAAACTTAGCAGCATCGATAGTCATTCTCTAATGAGAGGCCATATGGGCCACCCTAAGGCTAGCCGGGGAGATTTGGAGAATCAACCAATCTTGTGAGGTATTGACAAAAGCCAAGGAGAACGTACAACCTTTGTGAGTCAAAACAAAATTCAGGACGAACGAGATGCTATGTGAGTCTAATGAAAAATTCAGGGGGAACATACAACCTCTGTGAGCATAGACAGTATAGTGCAAAAGTCAAGGGGAATGCACAACCTCTGTGAGCATAGACAAACTAGTGAAAAATTCAGGGGGAACATACAACCTCTGTGATCCTATTCAAACCTTGTGAGCCATGAGAAAAAGTCAAGGCATATAGAAAAATTTAGGTTGAATATAAAATTCCTATGAGTTAAAAACAAACGATATTCATAATATTGTAAACGATATAAATGTATTGATCTAGTGCGTTGGCACATGTAACATTATCCACCATGAAGAAAATTTTGAATTGCCTTGTAAAGAGTCGAGTTGTAACTGAATTTTTAAGTCTAGTTCTATTTTAGAACTAAAGTGTAATGTTGATTTGTAATTGAAGTCTTAAGTCTAGTTCTATTTTTGAACTAAAGTGTAATGTTTAGTTGTAATTGAAGTCTTAAGTCTAGTTCTATTTTAGAACTAAAGTGTAATGTTGAGTTGTAACTGAAGTCTTAGTATATTTCTATTTTAGAACTAAACTGTAATGTTGAGTTGTAACTGAAGTCTTAAGTCTAGCTCTATTTTTGAACTAAAGTGTAATGTTGAGTTGCAACAGAAGTCTTAAGTCTAGTTCTATTTTCGAACTAAAGTGTAATGTTGAGTTGTGACTGAAGTCTCAAGTCTAGTTCTATTTTCAAACTAAGTAATACCAGTCTCAAGTCTAGTTCTAAGTTTGAACTAAAGTATGAAGTTGAGTTATGATTAAAGCATGCAAACAAGTTACTATTTTGAGTCTCTCCTTTTCTCCTCTCCAACCTATATAAGCAGAGGTTGACACTTCTCTTCAACACAATTTTGATATGCAGGTTAAGGGTGAAGCAATACAAGTGCATATAAGTGATAAAGAGGCAACATACCGAATAAGCATATCAGTGTTGTATATCAACAATAGAGGCAACATATCAGAGGTGTATTTAAGCAAGGTCTCTTAGGTCTTTGTCAGGTCAGATTCACCTTGGAAAGCTCTTTAAGAGAAGAACATTCAAGGTGGATATTTGCATGTGATCTTACATTATTAGTGCAATAAAGGACTATCATTTGTTGGGGTTTTTCTCCCTGTACAGGGTTTCCCCAGGGCATATGTGTTGTTTATGTGCATGCTTACTTATCTACATAGTTATTGATATTCAATTATGATTTGGTATTGTTGAAGTGTATTAAGATGGAATCAAAGTGTTGAAGAAAATAAAAGAATTAATCCGCATAAGAAATCAAGATCATAATTTAACATGGTATTAGAGATTACGGTATGTTAAGCATGTTGAAGTGCAGAAGCAGGTACATACAGATCCAAGCGAGCTTGATTAATTTTCCAGTGTGAGTTCCATGGCATCCTTCATTTCAATTAGGGCCAAGGATAGGCTGGAAGGATCTGCAACTTCAATGTGTGGAAGCTTCGGATAAAAAATAGCTTGCAGGAACATGACCTTGAGTAGGATGTGACCATAGTGGTGGAGTAACCCATGAATAATGCGGGAAGAGAGGCTTTTATAAAGAGTCAAGAAAAGGCCAAGTGAATCATCTTTGACTCAGTCAAAGACAATATAATGCCTGCAATGACTTCGTTAATGACTTCCAAGCACTGTATGGATACCTTGGTGAATCTGTATGAGAAAAGGGCTCCAAGTTAGAAGAGGACACTTAAGCACAAGATTAAGTATTTGAATATTTTGAAAGGTGAATCAGTGGCATCTTTTTGTTCTAGTATAGCCCAGATCAGAGATCAAATTTTGGTCACAGGGGTGACAGTGGACGATGATGATTTAGTGCATGCCATTTTTAAAGGTATTCCTTCTTCATGAGAGACCTTCTTATCTAGTGTAAGTGGGATAGATATTCAACCCATGTTTAAGAGGTTATGGCATGATTGCCTCTAGGAGGAGAGTCACACAACTACCAGGAGCGAGCCAATGAAATAAGAGCACTCAAATTTAGCATCAAGATTCAAGGGAAAGAAGAAAGGCGCTTTCTATAAAGGCTCCCAGAGGAAGCCAAACACCAAAGGTACATTCAAAGGAAATAATATTGATACATATAAGATTAAATGTTTTAGTTGTAATAAGTTGGGTCATTTTGCTAAAGATTGTTGGTTTAGAAAGAAATATCCAAGGAAAGGGAATCATCATGCCTCAACTGCTAAGGATGATTAATCCAAAATAAATCAGAAAAGTCCTTCTAATGAAAAAGAAAATATAAAATAATATTACTTGGTTTCTACCTTATCCAGTTCAGTTTTCACGGGGTCGAAAAATTCGTTAGTAAACAGTGGTACATCAAAGCACATGACAGGGTACAAGGAAATCTTGTCAAATTTCAAGACAAAATATTTTGCAGAGCATGTTGAGCTTGGGGATGAAAATGTTACAAGATAGAGGGAGTAGGCTCTATCTCTAACTAAAGTGCAATGCTGAGTTGAAACTGAAGTCTTAATTCTAGTTCTATTTTCAAACTAAAGTATAATGTTGAGTTGTGACTGAAGTCTCAAGTATAGTTCTATTTTTGAACTAAAGTATACCAGTCTCAAGTCTAGTTCTAAGTTTGAACTAAAGTATGGATTTGAGTTATGATTAAAGCGTGCAAACAAGTTATTATTTTGAGTCTCTCCTCTTCTCCTCTTCAGCCTATATAAGCAGAGGTCGATCCCTCTCTTCAAGACAGTTTTGATATGCAGGTTAAGGGTGAAGCAATAGAAGCACATATCAGTGATAAAGGGGCAGCATACCAAAGAAGCATATCAGTGTTGTATATCAGCAATAGAGGCAACATATCAGAGGTGTATTTCAGCAAGGTCTCTCAGGTCTTTGTCAGGTCAGAGTCATATTGGCAAGCTCTTTAAGAGTAGAACATTCATGGTGGATATTTGTAAGTGATCTTACATTATTAATTCAATAAAGGAATATCGATTGCTAGGGTTTTTCTCCCTGTACATGGTTTCCCCATGGTATATGTGTTGTTGATGTGCATGCTTAATTATCTACATAGTTATTTCTATTTGGTTATGATTTGGTATTGCTGAAGTGTATTAAGTTGGAATCAAATTGTTAAAGAAAATAAAAGAATTAATCTGCATAAGAAATCAAGCTCATAATTTAACAAGATCCTTGTTTATTTACTACAAACTTTTCTTCATGCGAATATTGTTCGGCACACCAACCTACAAATTCGGGAAAAGGGAAAGCGGTTTTGATAGTATACAAGACTATGGAGGCCTGGACTGTTTCAAGGAATGGTATATGCCTTACTACATTATTAGACATGTTGCTTCTGGACATAGAGATGGGATAAATGGTGATTTTGGTATCAAAGACACCTGAATCTCAGTCAATTAGGGCTTCTCCATTCACCACAGAGTCTTGTTATTTTACTGAAGTTATGATAGGATCCATGACTGCGATGAAAAATACCTAGAAATGAGAAGAAATGGCATGCAATTGGCATATTTTCAAGATGCAGTTGAATGAGGGTGGTTGTGCCAAGTTTCAAATGGTCCAGTTGTTTGAAAAATAGTAATATAACCAGCAAAATTCAATTTTATACTTTTCCAAATTTCGAGGGCGTGAAGAGGTGGTTTTGGGCAACCCTCTTTTCACCCTGAAATGTACCTAGTGGTGTCACGTGGTCTCGACACAAAACTATGGTTTAGATTTCGACCCGATTTCTGAAATTATCCTCCACGCAACTTCTCCACCTGAAATGTTCCTCGAACGTTGATCTGGAGAGATGTGAGTCTATGATGTATCAGGTCCCATCACCTTAGCATCCCTGCCAGATTTAGTCTCTTCCCTAGTTTATCAGGATTCCAAACCAATTTAACGCCTCGCTAAGTTCTAAAATCTTGATTTCACACAAAAATGTTAATGGTGATAACAATACCAATCTATAACATACCTGACCACCCAGAGGCCAAGTTATGCTACTTAAACAGGCTGCAAAACACCTATCCACCAACAGGTGTGGCACGCTGCAGTCCCAAGACTCATTTCTCTAAATGGATCTCGAATTATAACAACATTTAATCTGAAAACAAGCATGAAACAACTACATGCATTAATCAATATTCATGCTACAACATAAAAGAGATAAGAAACATGTCATGCAAAAAAATAACTAGTATATAACCACATTACAAATACATATCACAAAGATAATTAAATACAAAGTGGAATAACATTTGACAGAAAACATGTTAAGAACCAAATATCAATATAGCATAGAAAAACCTCAGAATAAGCACTCAACGCCTTGAAAAAGAGATAAATTTAGATAATAAGCCTCTTCGAGGGGGCAACCTCCTTTTACCCTACATAAATGTTCAAGTACAAGATGAATCCAAATGAAAATGTCTCCTTGGTATATATAGGAGACTAGGAGGTATAGTTACAACTAATGGAATAAAGCCAACATAAATAAAATAACATTACTAATGCAATATGCCCCAATTAAGGGGTAATGAGCCAATATTAGGGATTAACATGCCCCTCCCCTTGAGACAAGTGTTGTCTGCAACGCTTGAGTAACTCTAGATGCTTCTGTATAAAATACTCATCTTCCCAAGTGGAATCTTCAGCCAGTAGTTTCCTCCATTTAATGAGATACTCTAAAATGGATCTATTCCTCAGCTGGCGAATTCTTGTGTCAGTGATGGCTTTAGGCTCCAATATGATTTTTCCTTCCGCATCAAGTTCTGGAAATATAGTTTGAACTGGGATATTTTCTCCTATAACCTTGTTTAAGCATGAAACATGGAAAAATGGGTGTACTCATGAAGAAGCAGGCAATTCGAATTTGTATGCCATAGTACCAATATTTTGCAACACCTTATAAGGGCCATATTACTTTGGTTATAATTTATTATATTTCTTGACTTGCTTGAGGGACATCTGTTTGTATGGTTGTAGTCTTAAAAACACCCAATCCCCTACTTCAAAACTTCTTTCACTACGATTTTGATCTCCTTGTTGTTTCATGCGATTTTGTGCCATGGTCAGGTTGTCCTTTAAGATTTGGAGAACTTGTTGTTGATGCTCGATGTGATCTTCCACTGTTTGAACCTTATATTTTTCTTTTAGAGAATAAGTGATGGAAGGAGGGTGGTAACCATAGAGTTCCATAAATGGTGTCATTTTTGTTGC
>ML777021.1:262660-310465 GCA_009831015.1 Picea engelmannii | reverse complement strand
TTGTTCACTATCTCGGTTTCTCCATCAGATTGAGGATGATAGGATGAGCTATGAGCCAATTGAGTACCCAAACAAGAAAATAATTTTGTCCAAAAATGTCCAGTGAAGATGGGATCTCTGTCACTTACAATAATCTTTGGGCTCCCATGTATAGTTTGAACTGTCTCCATGAATGCAGTGGCAATTGTACTAGCTTTGAAGGGATGAGAGAGTGCACAAAAGTGTGCGTACTTGGTCAGTCTATCATCAATCACCATGATGACACTCTTTCCTTCAGACTTCGGTAACCCTGTGATGAAATCCATGGAAACCTCCTCCCAACGCTGACTTGGGATGGCTAATGGTTGTAGAAGACCCAGGGTCTTAATTGTTTCCACCTTATTTTGTTGGCAAACCAAACATTCTGCCACAAAACTTTGAACATCAGTTTTAAGGCCATCCCCAAAAAAATCCTTCTTGACTCTATGGTAGGTTTTCAAAAATCTCGAGTGCCCTCATACTGGAGAGGTGTGCAATTCCAATAGTACCTTTTGTTTAAGCTGGGAGTTCTTACACAAATATAAGAGATATTTGTACCATAGTGAATCATTTTTCCATCTAAATGTATCTGATGCACTGGAATCCTGCTGCAACTTTTGAATGAGAGTCCACACTTTTTTTTCATTCTTCCATTCATCTCTTTCTTCTATTATCCAATCGGGTTGGATGATCGAGATAGCATAGAGAAAGGCCTCAACATCTTCATATTTTCTTGAGAGTGCATCTACCACAACATTTTTCTTCCCCTTTTTATAGATGATTTCAAAATCATAACCCAATATCTTGGTTACCCATTTTTGTAGTTCTTCTGAAGATAGTGTTTGTTCCAAGAATTATTTAAGACTATCATGATCTGTTTTGACCTTGAAGTGCCTACCTATTAGGTAAGGACGCCATTTCTTCAATGCATGTAGTCTCCATAATTTCCTTCTCATAAATGGGTTTGTGTAAGTCCTTTCACTTGAGTGGCCGACTTTCAAAAGCCAGGGGCCTTCCTTATTTCATTAGGACAGCACCAATTCCATTTCCCGAGGCATCACATTCCACAATAAAGCTTTTTGTGATGTCTGGAGTGGCTAAGATAGGAGCTTTTCACATCACCTCTTTAATTTGTTTAAAAGATTTAGTTGCCTCTGGAGTCGATGAAAATGCATCCTTCTTAGTTAGTTCCGTTAAAGGTGCTGCTATTCTTCCATAGTGTCGAACAAACTTGCGGTAGTAACCTGTCAAACCCAAAAATCTTCTAAGATTCTTCAATGTTTTGGGAATCGGCCATTGCATTGTGGCCTTAATCTTGTTAGGGTCTACCTTGACACCTTCATGAGATACAAGATGACCCAAATACTCTACCTCCTTCAATCCAAAGAAACATTTGGATGGTTTGGCATATAGTTTTTTCTCCTTTAGTAGTTGTAGCACCTTGTCAACATGTCGCACATGATCCTCCCAAGACTTGCTATAGATTAGTATATCATCAAAAAATACTAACAAAAGTTTTCGAAGGAAGGGCTTGAAAATGGAATTCATCAACTCTTGGAATGTGGAAGGTGCATTTGTAAGGCCAAAAGGCATGACCAAAAATTCATAATGGCCTTCATGAGTTCAGAATGCTATTTTAGGGATATCTTCTTCCTTCATTCTAATCTGATGATACCCTGAACGAAGATCCAATTTTGTGAAATAGATTGATCCATGTAGTTCATCTAACAATTCATCAATGACGACAATGGGAAACTTATCTTTAATAGTGATCTTTTTGAGCTCTCTATAATCTTGACACATACGCCATGAACTATATTTCTTGAATACCATTACCATTGGTGTAGAGTAAGAACTTTGGCTAGGTCTAATAATGCAAGCCTCTAACATTTCTTCAACCATGCGCTCAATTTCACTCTTCTGGGCGTAAAGGTATCTGTATGGCCTGATGTTAGGAGGAACACTCCCAGGAATTAAGTGAATTTCATGATCATGATTTCGAGTGGGTGGAAGACCTTTGTGAATATCTTCAAATACTTTGGAATGCTTATCATTGATCCCTTGGAGATCTTGAGGAATAGATGGCTTAGATATTTGAACATCTATTGAGCATAGTTGTGCAATAAAACCTTGATGCCCCTTTTTCAATAATTGTGTCATGCCATTAGAGCTTATAACCTTACCGTGTTTCCCTGTGATACCTCTTAACTCAATTTATTTTCCTTCCAATGAAAATTTCATGAAAAGTTCTTGAAAATTAAAAGCCATTGTTCCTAATGATTGTAACCATTGTATTCTTAGTACAACATCCACACCACCCATGGGTATATAAATCATTGGACTATTCATTACATATTTCCCCATAGTAAGATTGATCTTATTATATTTTCCTGAGCAATTGATAGTTCCTCCATTTGCAATCATTACTTGAAACTCTGGCACTAGATATACAAAGCAATTGTGAGATTTGGCTAATTTATAGTGAATGAAATTATGAGTAATTCCATAATCAATTAGGACTATTACCTTTTTCTTTTTGATGTATCCTTCTATCTTGAGGGTTTGAGGAATGCTAATTCTAGTCAATGCATTACACCATATCGTGGGAGTCAACTCTTCAGACGAAATTGCTTCTATATTTTCATTTTGAGATGGTTCTTGTTCTTGTTATTCTTCCTCTTGACAATCTATGTAGAATAATTTCTTCTCACCACACTTATGTCCCTTACTGTACTTGCTGTCACAATTAAAGCGTAAACCTTTTTATTTTCTTTCCTCCAATTGTTGAGTTGTCAGCCTTGTAGGTTGAGGTGTTTTAGAAGAAGGAACATTGTTCTCTCTATAGATGTTAGGATTGGTCCTTCTAGTAGCCATAGCCATATTTTGACTTTCAACATTTCTTGCCACCTTAAATGCATTCTCCAATGATTTGGGTTCCTAAAGGCGAACCTCGTG
Source organism: Picea engelmannii (assembly GCA_009831015.1). Lineage (NCBI taxonomy): Eukaryota > Viridiplantae > Streptophyta > Pinopsida > Pinales > Pinaceae > Picea > Picea engelmannii. The sequence continues at coordinate 307,492 of ML777021.1, read as the reverse complement.
TTGAATTTTATCCTTTAAAGTTCCTATGAATACATCAATCAAGTGCTCATCTAGAATATCTTTTACCTTTATATTCAACCTTTGGAAGTTCTCAATGTGCTCGGTAACTGAACCATTTTGCTTGAGATTTATCAATTGGCTAAAGAAGGTATTGCTCCTTTTATCCTCATAGTGTGCTATCATTTCTTCCGTGAAAATTGTCCAAGTGACGAGTGATTTGCAAGAACAAATCCATCGATACCATACAAATTGATTGGGTTCTAAATATAAAGAAACAATTCGTACCTTTTGTGTATGTGACACATTATGTAGATCAAAGAATTTCTCCATCTGAAGTATCCATGTGATTGGGTCCTTGCCATCAAACTTCCTCATATCGATCTTAGGAACGTGGTTGGTCTTCAAACCAAAGTTGGAGTTTCTCCATTCTTGATTCACCTTTCTTGTGTCCTCATCATAAATTTCATGGGATGCATTTTCACTTTCAGGTGTCTTCTCTGTTACAAATTTTTTCAATACTTCCATGATCTCCTCTTTTAAACCATCCATCTTAGTATTTATCGCCTACAACTTATATTCCATCTCTTGTAGTTCATCTTTTGTTACTATCTTCTTTTGTAAATCATTTATGTCCCTACACATTTCTTCACCTTCATCAAGAGTCCAAGTAGGATTGTCTGGAGGCTTGTTTGGTGTAGAAGTTCCCTTTTTGGGTGACATGTTGGCCAAGTATCACTTTTGAACCTTGATTTTGAGGTGGTTCTACTAGACAATATTTCTTATATTGTATCTCCAAAGTTTCGGCCCTTCTGGGTATGAAACTTTATTTTATGTAGTTCTCTGAAATTTCTTCTCTACAGTGCCATAGGTCTGATCAAAATTGGATGTGCCAAGTGGAATTTACGGTAACTTCCCCACAACTTTCTAATTTTTGGCCTTTCCAGGAGATCTCACTTGTATATCGTGCCTCACACAAAATGATTGATATTAAATTGTGAAACTTGTACCAGAGATACTATAGACTGTCCACTATCCAATGAAACCGGTCTCACTCAATTTGGATACTCTAGGAATATGTTATGATTGTTTTACCTGGAACACCTTCTTGAGACTAGTCTATAGGACTAGTCAGATACCCTATCTTCCATAGGGTGTATCTACAAATGGAATATGACACAGAAGCTGAAAGTTTTACCACAGATACCTTACTAATGTCTGTGAATATCCTCCAGATTTCAGGGTCTGAAAAGTTACAAAAAAAGTTTTATAGCGAAAATTCGGCAATGACTTAGTTCAGGATGATTCCAGAACCCTATCTTCCAAAGGATGTATCTACGAAAGTATAAGGCATCAGGAGCTGAAATTTTAACCCAACGTACCTTGATCCTTCTACTAAATATCCTCCAAACCGTTGCTTCTGAAACATTGTAGAAAACAAGTTATAGAAAAACTTCCAAGGTGTCTCAGATGTAGCAGCGAAACCCCAAGACCTTGAGCTCTGATACCATATGTTAAAAACCAAATATCAATATAGAATAGAAAAACCTCAGAATAAGTACTCAACGCCTTGAAAAAGAGATAATTTCAGGTAATAAGCCTCTTCGAGGGGGCAACCTCCTTTTACCCCACATAAATGTTCAAGTACAAGATGACTCGAAATGAAAATGTCTCCTTGGTATATATAGGATACTAGGATGTATAATTACAACTATTGGAATAAAGCCAACATAAATAAAATAACATTACTAATGTAATATGCCCCAATTAAGGGGTAATGAGCCAATATTAGGGCTTAACAAAACATAGAGAGCACTTATCTTTTAAGTAAACATTCACCAACTAGCAGTAGACCAAGGACGTTCCTACCATCCATAGATGTTGTTTTTCATTTACTCTCAACAGCAGGCCACCCCTGAGACAGGGCTATGAATCCACAAGGATGGGTCCTAGGCCAATTATAAACACACACAAATGTTGGCTAACTAGCTCTCAAGTTTCCCACCCTCACAAAAAAATTGGATTTCCAACTCTCTTTCCCTCTCATCTTGCACAACCCAAAGAAATGAACACCTTTATTTTCCATGCAGTCCCTGGGGATGTTCCATTTCTCTCCAGGGATCCAATTCTATTGGTCAAGAACTATCCTTACTAGAAACTCCAAGGATTCTTAGATGTGTAAATTTCTATCCAAACTACCATCAATCTCATGCACACTGGAATCCATTCCTTCCTGGAAATTTCAATAAATTATTACACCCATTCAACAATGGCTCTCCTCTTCCTGCCATTTGTTTCCCATGCTCAGCCCAAGAGCACATGAAATAGCAAGAGGTAGTGAAGAGGAAAGAAGAAAAACAAAACAAGGGGAAGAAGACGAACCAAGGGAAGAAAGACCCCAAAACAACCCCCAAGGTCTATTTAAATAATTACATGAAGACAAGAGCCACATGGCCTCCCTCCCAAGAAACTCATTTAACTCCTTTTCTCCGTAAAATTAATTATGGATAATTAAAATTATAATAATAAAAAATTCTTAGCCCCTCAAAACCCTTCTTTCGTGGAATCATATCCCCCTATCTCTTTTTTCCTTTTCCATCTTGAATCCAAAAATGTATTTTATTAATGTATATGAAGTATTACATTTCCTAGGCACTCTGGCCCTTTTTCAACTTTAATGGCTCACCATCCTAAGTCACAATTACATAATACATTATAGTTCATAAGGGTTAAAACTGGGATGTTACAGTTTCTCTTTCATGTCAATATTCACCTGGTGTGCCCTTAATGCCTTCACATATGCATCAAATTCAATTTTTGGACCTACTACAACGTGTTCCCCTTCAGTCTCTTGTAATTTCACATTTATTGGATCTTCTTCAGTAACATTGTAACATTCTTGTAGTTCATGAACTGTCACAGATTTTTTGTGCGCACTCCATGCATGTACGATTTCTATCTAATATTCTTCCATAAAAATATTACTTCTAATGACTTGTAGAGATGCATCTACTAAGGGTGACTCATCTTCAAAAATAAATTTTACCTCAAAATTATAGGTGATCTCTTCCTATTCTTTTGTCCCTCTACGCACTTCTAGCTCTAGATACAATTTCTTGGGAACCATCTTAAGTGTATGTATGAACCTGTGCATCCATTCCTACTTTGGGACCTGTCTCCAAATTGTCATACATTATGAAACATGATCTATCAGACTGCTCATCCCTGTGTACTTGTGTGTAACTTCTTATGTTCCAAATCTATTATGCATCATCCTTTTACAGTGATGTAAATCCCCTATTCCTTCCTTGTGTGTATCCCACCATACCGTTGGGGTTTCTCTTAGTGAAACATCTAATGCTATTTTTTTTTTCGGTATATGCAACACAAATTATTTGACAAAAGAACTTACCCCAGTTAATCCATCAAACATTGGTGTATCATGTACCTATTTTTCAATCCAACACAAAGAGAAAGTAGTGCGAGAACATCTTTTGGTTGATACTTCGTGCAACCGATGTTGTCAATGTTCAATTCCTTCCTCTAAATCTGATGCACAAGAGATAATACTTCTCCAACTAAGCACACCATCTGCAGTAGGATTGACATAGTCATCAATGTGCATGGTCATATTAAAAAATTTATCAATTTATTTTCTTGTGGGTTCAACATACCTTCTTGTCTCTGTGGGGTCTAATGGCGAAGTGACCTTTAAGCCTCCTCCTTGAAAAATAATTTCCCTCTTCTTCAAGTTATTAATCACTTGATATTCAAATTCCCAATCTAGTCCGATAAATCTTGTATATGGCTGACTGTTATCCACAATCTCAATGACCTCAAAGTTGGCTATGATGTGCACTCCATCTATATTAACATATACTCCTACCAGTATCTCGGTCAGTATTATCTTATGTTGGTTTTCCAAACTCAACTAGAAATTTGACCAAACTAGCTTCAGTTTCCCCACCATTTCCCACGTTTCTCTTGGAAGAACATTTACATCTAATCCTAAGTCGAATATGACATTATCCATGTACTACTCTCCTACTTGTGCACTCAATATGAATTCTCTATTTGTCCTCTTCTTGCACAATAATTGGTTCACTATTCTCTGTGTCGTATGTACTTTTATGTCTTGTGTGCCTTGATCGATAATCCAACGCAATGCTTTCAACACTGCTTCATCCTTCATCAAATATAAGCAAATCTTTAGAAAACATTTCAAAGTATTTAAATATCTGACTGACCTTTCTAGAGTGGTGCGATCATAAACTGGTGGCATATCATATATTGGTGGTGTCTTTGACGTTGATGTTATCCAGTCTGGGCTTAGTATTTCCTTCCTAACTAGTTGATATGTCACTTTATATTTATACAAATTACTTGATGACGTAGGATCAACTTCTTTCCTTATCCATTACTCAACCGCCTCTCCTTTTTAAATCGCATATGGTCTATTTCTCATTCCACCACATGTAATAGCTGCTACTCTAGGTTGATCTTTGCGCTCCTCAGCTGCTATCATCTTTAGGTTTTGGTTCTGATTTTAATTCCCTCTTTCCTTCCATTTCAATATCAGTTGAGGACAATACTTTATTGCATGGTCCAATGCTCTGCACTACGTGCATGTCATGTAAGTATTATGGAAGTCTCTCGCTAAATGTCTTGGTTTATTGCAATTATAACAAATGATTGGTCATCTTCCTCTTCTATCAAATTCACCTTGTCCTTGGCCTCTACTAAATCCTCCTTGTCCACCCTGATTAAAGCCTCTCGGAGTATTGTACTGTGAAAATCCACCTTTTGTTGCATCGTTTTCTTCTTCATTTTTGTACGCATATGAAGTGTGCTCTCTCATTAAGTTGAATGTGCGACAATCTTTCTCATTGTGTCCTATAAAATTGAAATAATTAAAGAATAAATTATTGGGAATACTCTGGTACTTTTGCAATAATGGAAAAGTAGTCAGATGATGTCCCTATGTCTTGCAAATTTCACAATATCCTACTCCTCCTGCTAATGTGTTCGGTGCTCCTGTAGCCATATACTGTGAGAATGTTGGACATTCTTCCTTACGATGGCCTTATGTCTTATATGTAATACAAAAAAATTATTGATGCTTTTCCTTTTCCTTTGTTATTTCTGAAAAAATAATCCTTAGTGTAGCCAAATCTGACTGGACCTATACCATTCCTATTCCATCTCCCATAGGATATGCTTCTAACTTCATCACAATTTATTATGATTCGAGCTACGACATGACCTTATTTTGTGTCGATAAATAATGAATGTGAAACAACATACCTACAATAAACCATTCTCAATATTGTTCATTAGGAATATGAGATGATAATATACCCATCACATCCTTAAATATTTTATTGTAATCCCAAATTGTCTCATTCTATACCGAGATTCAAATTTCAGCTTCCGAAATTCCTTTAAATTTTTTTGTACAATCTCTACCAAATTTCTTGACTTTCTATCTGGCATTGTCATCCAGTACTTCATGTACCATAGTAGTGCATGACCTATGAATGTTTTATCTAACTATGAAATCTTTGTTGCCTCATCCTGGACATTCTTCACAGCCCATATCGTGTCTCATACAAACAGATGTTGCTTTAGGTCCTCCGACCTTGCTCCCTGGAATTCAGGAATTCTTAGTGTATGATATATTCCTTCTATTGTATTCGGTGTATTACTTACCCTCGATGATGTTGAATGGATATGGTTCATTTCACTACTTCCACTATTATGACTTCATCTACTAACTACAATTTCTCTTGAAAAAATTCTTGTTTAGGCTTCAAATTCGGGTGACGCACACAAGGTCGTGTGTTTGACACAAATTCTGATTTGAGATAGACTTATTTCTTTTGTTTCAATGTACTAAGGATCCTTTTATTTCTCATTCCTCCTTTCTCCAAATGGTGTGATCTGAAGTAATGCAGAGGGGTCTCTCTTCTCAAACACTTTGTTCTCCTCTTCTCTCTTAGTCGCAGTCTCCTTATTATTATACCTAAACCTTTTCCCATGGCATAATACTCCAATATCCTCATCTGAGTCACTAAATTTCTCTCTTGGAATCTTTATTTCATCTTATCCTTATTCGTCCTTTTCATCTCTCTCAGGCCATCCTCTAGTCATCCCCTAGTCCCCCTATGTGTGTGAAGGTAGCTAGCAATCAGATTCCATCTCCATGACATTCTTGTCACACAAAAACATTTTTATCTAGGTGGACAGTGCATTCATATATCTTCCACACATACCCTTGAAAAATTCCTTTCTGTGACACTACAAGACTGGGTACAATCTACTGCAAACTTTGTAATATAAACCACCAGTACACTATTCAACCAAAAATCAACAGCGTGAGAAAATTTATTACTTACTGTATTCAATTGTCCGATCCTCTTAGGGGTCTAATTTCTTGGAGCTTGAGCTCTATATCTACCAACATTATCCACTAGTATTTCTAACCATTCATTCAAAATTATCAGAAATTCACCGACAACGATTTCATGAAGATATGTGAATACATACCTTTGTAACCATTGTTCGTTTCTTAGCCGTGGGTTTCTATTTTTTCTCTGGAAAATTATCGTTGCTTCATCTCTAGCCATTTTGTGATATCTTCATTATTCATCCTCCAAAACATTCCCCTCGACTACAGTTGATGGTCTCGAAAATGAAACCATTTGTTGGTGCACAATGGGTAGACCCTGGGTTAATCATCAGTATACCAACAAAACCCTTAGACATCGGCCCTTTAAGCATCAACTGCAAGAAAGTGAAGCCTCACCCAAGGATTCTAGAGGGGTTTTAGGATCCAAGGTTCTATAGTGATGAGAGGAAGTGAGGAATTCGACATGTTTTTACTAGCCATCTACTCATATGCACAGTTTCCATTAGTTAACAGTTACCTATCATGCGACATACCTTTTGTGCAATATTACATTACTTGACATATATTCATTCATCATTTACTTTAGCGCGCAACATTGTAACATCATATATGAATGAAAAATTCATCATACTTAATCATTTATCATCATTGCACCATAGCAATAAACATCATAACATGCAAACGACACATCATGACACAACGGTTTAACATGGTTCACCCAGCATGGGCTATGTCCAAAATGGTTGGCTTCTTGTATTAGTCATTAATAATATTCTTACAACTTTACATTGTTCTTACAAAAGATGCAACAATAACATTTACTAAAGCCTACCTAGTTGTTATGCTGTAGTGAGAGCTTCACTCCTTAGTCATACCTCAAAAATTGTTCTAACGATCGACTCAACTTACCCAAAAACCCTAAGAACTTCTCATGTGTCAAACCCTTTGAATTCAAAACTTCAAAACCTTTCCAACCTCTCTTCCCAAAAACCCTTTACATATTTATATATCAAAATAGGGCCTAAGCCCATTACAATGTGGACAAAATGTCCCAAAATCCTAACTACTTTTCTCCTTTTGTTTGTTGCTCCATCGTGCTTCCTTATATTGTGCACTTTGACACCTTAAATTATTCTCTAGTTGCATTATCTGGTCCATCTTCTAACTTCCTTTTATTCTTTGACTTATTTTGGCATAGATCCCAAAACTTAACAAAACTTATCCAAAATTCCTATCCAACCATGCGCTAAAATTTGTGCTAATTTATCAGCCTCTCATTGTTTTTCATTGCTCGACCCAACTTATGATTTTCCTATGTGTGGATCTTATTGTTGGATGTTTGTTTTTTTTATGGTGGGTGCTTCATTTTATACAAGTGTATGCTATGGAATGGTGACTCCCTTTCCTGAATAATTGTATCTCTGTGATATAAAACCATATAAAGAACTTGGCATAAGTTGTCTACTTCCCATTCATTTTATTTTGTTGTAGACTTATTGCCTTGTATTTTCCCGTCCATCAATGATGGGCATGTTGGATGAATATGAAGATCTAATTCTTCATAAATTGCAGGAAAAACTTGAAAACAAGGATATCTCCTTGGAAGAATATCACAAACGACTTCATGAAGAAGCCACTTCCTTCCAAATTTTCATTGCACAGTTACAGACTGAGAATCAATGTTTGAGTAGTGAAATGAAGAAAACCCGTACCCAAGTGGAAGAAGAGTTTACCCTATTTCAAACCATTCGTTCGCAATGGTTTGATGAAAAGTCTAATAATATTTTTGACCTGGACCAGACCATGGAAACCATATTTCAAGATCTGGTGGATTATTTTAGTGATAAAAATGATATTGTCAATGAAATCGTGAAAGAAGTGAGAGTCCTCTCTCATGAAAATGTTTCCTTGAAGAAATAAAATGTGGTACTGAAAAATTAGTTGAAATATGAAGAAGACGTGTTCCAAAATGTTGTCACCGATAAATCTAGAAGGATTGTTTCCATGGGGAACATTGGTGCTATCTTTTTTCAAACTCTTGCATCCGAATTTGAGAAAAAGTCTAACCTTCTTGAAGAATTGGAAGAAGTGAAAGCTCTTTCTCCTATGACATTAAATACATATGTCATCCAACAGATGGAATAAAATAACTAGCTGTTTTTGAGGTTTCCCACTTGAAGGCATCCATTTATTACCTTTGTGACAAAGTTTCTCCTCTTCAAGAAGATAAAAATTGACTATTTGATGAGTATCAAGTATTGAAGGATTGATACGGTGTCATATTACTATAGCTAGCTGGAAAGGATGAGGCTCTTCAAAGCTTGTAGACTACTGAACAAAATTTTGAGAAAATTATTGAGAATAAAATTGATGAGCTACCAGAATCACATGTTTCTTCTTATACCATTGTTGCTAGTCCATGTTTTTTAGAATATTGTTGATGTTGTTGAGCTGCCAAGCTCACCAATTTATTCTCCACCCCTTTCTTCTGTTTGTAAGAAATATGTTGTCAATTTATTATTTAAAATTGATAAGTGTGTTGTGTCACCCATCTTTGAAAAACACACTACAGGTATAGGATCTCGACTTATCAAAGTGATGTGATATATAGGAAGACGACTTGGAAAGAATGGACAGGGTATCACTGCTCCTATTTTGCCTGTGATGTTTCCACCAAGAATAGGTATTGGATATGATGTTGTCTTTACCTCCTTTCCTACACCTACCCATGCTACAAACAAGGAATTTTTGTTAGTTGTAGGTGGATTTCATACTAATTTGTAAGTAGAGAAATCTATTGAATCAATTGATAAGATGGTTTTTCCTGACATGCCAGATTCTAAGAATATTGTTGTTGATGATGTTATTGTTGATATACCAAGTTGTTCTCCTCTAGAGAGTACACCAAATACTGATCCTATATCGCATGATAGGACAACACAAAATTCTATGCATTATTTTCATCCTCGCCATCCTAGAGATAGAAATCATGTTTTCATCTCTTTGTAGAAGATACCTGAAAGACAAAACAATGGACCCATTCTGACTACTAGTATGGACGACGGTTGGATTAATGAGTGTTCATGGGAACATTTGAACTGATATTTGAGTATTTATTACCATTATGTATCATTGGTTGTACAAATGTATAATTATCCTCCTCATTGTTGATGTTTTGCAGTGATCGACCACATGATTGACCCGACATGACATTTGACTAGAGTTTGATTGGGATATTGGTCGACTGAGATTCGACCCAGCTTGACAGTTAACTCAAGGTTTTTATAATGTTCATTTATTGATTGATTTTTGAATTGATTTTTTCCATTGACTAGTGTGTGTTGACAAGGATTCTTTTTTGATACTTTTATCCCTCAATTGTGTTTAAAGGGAGAGAGTAATTGAAGTTTCTATTGAAGTTATTGATGTGTAAACTCAAATGATGTGCTCAAATTTGCTGAGACCAACTAAAACATGTTCAAATGTATTGTTGGGATATGTAGTTCTATTTTGTACCTGATATAGAGATTGTTTGGACACATAGACTGATTATATTGGTGCTTTCTTGTCTAGTCGACTCTTCGATTGGTTGGTGATTTCTTGTTGTCTAGTTGTCTGGGATCATGTTTTGACTGTGGATTTTGCAACCAGTTTGTAATGCATGACTTCTATTTGGCCTTGATCCATGTTTATGGTGATCATACTTACTTAAGAGTGTTATTTTACCATATTGTGATCAACTTTTGTGGTGAAAAAAAAATCAGGTGTGGTGTTGGAACAAGTGATTCCATTGTAAATTTGTTTTCCTCCAAGCTGAGTTTACGAGGGGATTTTGGAACATGTGGTTCCTTTGTAACCTCACCTTGTTGAATTTTTGGTTCAACCAAGTCTTTGGGTTGACATCTGACTAAACCCTCGATTGACCATGTCCACTTTTGGATTCATGATCCATGTTTAATGGACAAGTGCAATAAAATTCACCCGATTTTGTTTAGTTTGTTCCATGACCAAACCTATTTATAGAATGTATTAGTGATCAATCTATCATCTATTGTTGATCATCTCAGATTGTCATATCATCTCCAAAGATCTACTCTCGCTCATTGAGCAACTTGTTCTTTAGTGCTACGGTGTCTTTCGACACCATCGCTTGTCTCATATTTGTTGTCCTTTACATTTAATCCTTGTTCGAACATGGGTAACCTGACAATGAATTCCATAGAAACATCGGTCCATGTAGCCAGTATAATGGGTAAAGGTTGTATTTCACCTATAGATTTTAATATTTCTCCATCGACCCATTCACTAAGAAGGGGGTGGATTTCATGACATGACACCCAACTTCATCCAAGGGGAATAAGTACATTATCGTGGTATTTGAATAATCTACAATGTGGGAAACATCCATGCCAACATTTTCCAATAATTGTGAGACTAAAACCTTATTCATATTCAATTAGGTCATCACTAGGTTCGACATGCCAAGAGATATTGTCACTGACCATGGAAGTCACTTTCAAAATATAATGATGTCATATTTGGATGAAAAGTTTGTATTTAGAGAGGATCATTCATATCCTTATTATCCTCAAGAAAATGGTCAAGTTGAGGCCATTAATAAGAATCTAAATACCATACTTCAATGAGCAATCAATGCTAGTAAGTCCAACTAGAATTTGATGCTTTATTCAACACTGTGGACATAATGAACCTCGATGAAGATTTCTATAGGATTTTATTCCTTCTAACTCATTCATGGAGTGGAGGAAGTCCTTTTTATTGAGTTTGATATCCCTTTTATTGACACTTCTTCTTTGGAAGAGTTCCTTATTCAACTAGAACATATTGATGAGTAGTGTCGATATGCAATTATGGCTAATGAAGCCCATAAAAAATGTTCCAAGGCATATTGCGATAATTATTTCTTCCCTCGAATATATTTTGAAGGGGAGCTAGTCTTGGTCTACGACCAAGAAAAATATTCTTTAGGGGTAGGCAAGTTCAATCCTACATGGAACAATCCTTACATTGTGAGGCATGTCCTAAATAAGGGAGCTTATGAAATTGAGGACTATGAGGTAAATGTGATGAGTGAGCCCAAAAATGGGCTCTATCTGAAGAGGTAATACACTTGAACAATTATTTCTAGGAATTTTCCCTTTTGTAATTGTTGTATATTAGTATTATAAGGATTTGAATAATTTTCTTTTCCTCGATTTTTTTCTCATCATATTTCTAGTCTAGTTGGTAGATGTCAATGGATTCATTAGTGTTCATAGGTTTTGTAAAAATGATATCCACCACACTCAGAACCTTGCTTCCACCACTTGGGTGATTTATTCTCCCACAAGCCATCCAGTGGCATTTAGAGGTGTTTGTCTTCGTACCACAACCAATAGTGTGGTTGAGTATAATGTTGTAATTGAACTCCTTGCCGAAGCCAACTCTCATGGAATTTGATCTTTAGAAGTTCACATGGATTCACAATTGGTAGTGTCTTAGTTGAAGGGAGAGTATATTTTCCATGCCCCTACTCTTCTTAGACAACTCCTATGGGTACAACTTCTTGAACACTCATTTGAATTTATTACTTACATACAAATTCCTCAAAGTTATAATCTCATTACCGATGCATTAGCTAATTATGTATTGAATTGGCATATTTTTCATTTATGACTTAAAAGAATGCATGTAAATAGAAAAAAATCAAGTACATTATAATTTATAAGAAAAATTAGATAAACATATGTATATATCATTTGAATTTCACCATGTACAAAAAATATGGTCTATATCGTACAAGGCTGGGCTCCGTGCCCCTGATATACATATAACTATAAAGTAGTACAAAAATACATAATGTCAATCTAATCCAAAGGCCCTGCCCCTACATGGGTCTCATGATAACAAAAAAAAAATGTTTTCTAAATGCCAAAACAGTCGAACCCATCCATGGGGTACCCCTACCACCTGCCACTACATTTGCTATAGTATGTCCTTCAAAAATTCCATTAGAACTTGGTGGTTGAGTCCTTCTAAGTTCTTTTGCACATTTTGTATAAATTTATCTACATCCCTCCTACGCTAATATTCTTCTCTCCATTGACATCTATGTCTAGGGTAACCCTCCGGTCGAGCTAGTCCAACATATATACATTTAGAATGTTTGTTAGATATGGTCCATGCCAAAAACATTTTTTGGTTCTCTCTTGAGTTTTCTTAAAATAAAAAATATAAAGAATTAAATAACATAAAATAAAGTACATATCTATGTCTCCCTAGGAAACATTGAGAGGTAGGGGAAGATATCAATCTCTCTGGAAGTCCCTTCCCATGTAAGGATAGTCATCAATAGATATTATTTGTTGGGACCACCAGGAAAATAAATCATTGTCAAAATTATTGGTTTTATGTCCACTTCCCAATGTATTTATCAACGTGAACCATCATAGCATCTAAGGATATTGGATATGAAATGGGCTGAGGGACACCCATGGAATTAGGACTGGAACATGACCAAATAAAAAGGAGCACAAGATGATGCCATATCCAAAGTTCTGTATTTTCCCATCTTATAATATATTATTTGAGTCTTCATTGAGGACAAGAGTGGATTGCACCAATCAAACACAGTAAGTCATGGAAATTATATTATGAATAAAATCAATGGATGTGATGCATGATGCAAGGATTATAAACTATCCACCTGAGCTATGGTAAATAGTATAATCTTTAATCTCGAGATCTCCATGCTTCTGATGGTTGTTTGGGTACCAACTTTCTAAGTACCCAGGGCACAATAGGTGGAGATGTAATTCTCTATGGTCATCCCACCACCACCTAAACTTTTCATATTAATTATATTACCTCACCAAGAGAGACCTATTATGAATTAAATATCCTCAAACTCTATGTTAAGGGGTTGGCTATTAATAATGAAAGCATCATGATTTGGAATCCAATAGCCCACCAATGTTCGAAGAGGTTATATTTTTTCCCTCATATATGGTGCTTTGAAAATTTTCAATAAACCACAATGTCAAAGTGCATCAAATGCCTCCAAATATTCTATCACTTGGTTTTCAATCACTTCATGTTCTCTTTCTCTCTAGACTATCACCATTCTGCATCAAATAGCCAAATTTTGATGTTAATAAGAGTTTTTGCAACCTTGCGGGCTTATACATGCCCTATATTGAGGATAAGTGAATTTATATGCACCTTTCCTCAATAACAGGTGCATATAGACCCTTTCATACACGCCTCTTAAGTGGGAAAGGAGAATATGCATGGACCGTGTCCTTAAATGAGCTTTCCCAGCTCAATTTTTGACAAAATTCAAAAACTTAAATGGTAAAACTGAAGAAAAAGGGATGAACTCTTACATGGTACAAATGTTTTTTTTCTATGGGTGATGATTTGACAATCCTCCATTAAATTTTGAGGCTTTCTCTAGAAAAAATTCTCAATTTGAGTAAAATCTCAAATGAAATGGTAAAAACTAGTATTTTCACCATTTTAACCTTTTTATTTTACCCACTTTCTATAGTTTAATATTTCATTATCACTATTTACCTAATGTGATAATATTTAACCAATGTTTGGAGTTAGTCTTTGAATTTTTTGAATTATGTTGAAGAACAATGGTGTCTCTTGAACAATTTTTTAGCACTATAGTCCACATTTGACCTTTTTGGTAGGTATTGCCTTCGAAAACTAGCATATAGGTTAGGGCATTTTCGACTTACACTTCACATTAAAAGTTTCATGTTTCATTTTTATATCTAACATAGGTTCGACCCCACAAAATTGTGACACAAACTTTCCTTACTAATTAAAAGTGTCATACTTTATGTGGTAGATACTACCTTTCATGGGTACCCTAGTTAGTGCCTTACTATTCATTTGGAAACCATGATAAAGTTATTTATAGGCTCAGGAGAATTATTTAGTCTTTCCATGACCATTTGTTGAATCCTCATGTCTTCTTATAAATATTTTTTTGGCCTACTCAGATGGGGCTCCCAGGGTTAAGTTGTATTGTTTCATTGTATTTTCCCACTTGCGCTTTTGAGCCTATATTCGGCTTCATATTTCTATCATATAGCCTATTTATTATGCATTCTCTTAAGTTGAAATAATTTTCATATATTTCCTTTGCAACTTGACACCTCTATCCTTAGAATACATACTGCCTTGAGTGTCCATATCCTGCACATGTTCCTTGCATTGAGAATAGATATGTTCCCTATACTTGGAACTGGTTTTATTTCCTATGATACTTGTTTCCTCTGTTGTATTAAGAATATAACATTTTTTTATTCCTTTTTAGGATTTTATAATATGAAAAAGACAAAAAAATAAAATATGACAAAAGAAGGGGCGGAAAAGAGTCAAGTTCTGTATTTATGTTTGGAAGCATTTACGAGTCATGTCACCCTTCAACAAAGCACTAGATTTGAGAGTCTTTGTCTCAACAAGTTGGGTTTTAGAATGGATTTAGAAAACTGAACCTTTTTCATTGATTATTTACTCCTCCAAGCGATTACTCTTCCAGACACTCTAGAGAGTCTATCGATGCATCTTGTGGCACAAATGTATATCATTGTTAATTATTGATTCAACTTTACTCAAGTCACATTTGCGTTGTGATTATGTTCAAGGGAATTTTAAACCTATATCGGGCATTCCTCAAAATTTCTGACTTATCCTGTTAGGCTTCTCGGTTGTCAATTCCTTCTCATAATCAACAAGAATATGTTTCTTATACTCGTGTCAGTATAGAAGTTCCTCATAGAATTCTTGTTGGTAGGTCATTGTTATCCACAATTTTGGTCATCATGATGATATTATGATGATGGAAAATCAAGCTCTTCATTAAGAACACTTTCCTGAGAAAAGTTACATTTGTCTGCTTCCAGAAATCATGCTTTTAAGGGATGTTCGCAGGCTACCTATATATTTGCCTACGAGAATGCCTGATTCTCGTAGGCTTCATTAAGCTAGGGTGCGAAGGGTTCGCACTGTAACTAACTGTCAGGGTGCGAACATGTTCCAAAGGAAGGAAAAAGATAAAATCTCGAACCTTCTAGAAGGGAATCTTCTAGAAACATGAGTTGGCTTCGAATGGTTATTCAGGTGCTGGCATTTCCAGATATCTTGGGATCATTTCCTATCCAAGTAACTAATCTATTTTCTCCTATATATTGAGGAGATTTCTCATGGAAAGGGTTAAGAGGAATAAGAAGAAAGCTAGCAAGAGATTGATTGGAGAATTATTGAAAGCCTGTATGGAGGATTGATGCTACAACAGCTAGAGACACCAGCAAGGTCATCAAAAGTGGTTGATTTTATTCATGCATGAGAAAGTGTGTGTCAGAGCTAGGAGCCATCGAAAGGAGACCTACGACATCAAGGCTCAGGTTGTAAGTTTCACTTTCAATTAATTCAATATAGTAATATGTCCCTTTCCCATAAAGATGATGTCACTTTATTACATAACTCCTTGATCATATGTATAGACTAGCTATTGAATATATTAATCTGCCTTTACTTCGATTGGTTTGTACTGTTGTGATCTGAATGACACAAGAGCATTGGAGCGAAGCTTGGAACAACAGAGTCCTAAGGAAAGCGTTCATAAGGTATGTTCATGATCCTCGTCTCTTAGCTCATTCAATAGGCTAGATATAGGGAAAGTGTATTATTCTGTCCTGTTTTGTTCTAGATCCAGGTGGATCTAGGGAGATCGGTTTGTGTCCGCACTTATGGATTAATCCTGAAACAAAATTGGCGACTCCACTGGGGAGCTATTCCCTTTTTCTTTATGTTTTTTGAGTTTTTTGTGGCCATTTGCTCCATTTTAATTATTTTCCTGTCTAGTCAGTCTCTGAGTCCTCAGGACATCCTGAGAGACCTTCTGGGTCTATAAGCCAGTTTGTTTTTTGCTTGCATTTTCAAAATTTTTATTATCTTCAGGAGTTCTCGCACTGGGTTCATTGACAGCCTGTGAGAACCAGTCAAGTTCGCACCCTGCATATAGGGTTCAGTGCGAACACCTCACACCTTGCTTTAAGGTGGCCTGCGAGAATCCTATCTTCTCGCACTGTGTAACACTGCTTGCCTGCGAGCAAGATTTTTGAAAATTTTGGAATTGAGTTTTGACTTTTTCAATTGCTCAGAACTGTTGAATTGTGTCTTTTTGGCTTATTGGATCATTGACTTATACATCTCTTGCTGTAGTTTGCTTGCTTGAAAAAATCTAGGGTTTCAAGGATTTTCTTTCCCTTGGTAGCTTGACTTTCATTTCTTGGCTCTGACTGGCATTTTCATTCTCTCTGACTTCTAGAGTTGAGTGTGTCTAATTGGCTGAGAACCAGTGATTGGTCGAGAGTCAAGTGTTTGGTGTTTCTCACTTGCTTGGTGGTTCGAAAGAACATTTTTTGTTTGCATTGAGAAGCCTCATTGGTTTGCTTTTTGTTTTTACTTTCGTTGAAAGATTTGGATGGGTTGTTATTGTTTGATTCTGTATGATTTGATTTTCTTTTCTCATTAATCAGAGTTCTTCTTGGAAAGTGAACAATAAGTTTTCTTTCAAGATTTTGTTTTTGTCATTTTGAAAACATTGAAAAATCAAATTTTAGAGTTTATTGAAGTATTTGAAAAAAACATTTAGAAATTTCTCACTGATAAATGATTGTTTGTATTGGCATCTGAAAGGAAATTGTGCATTACATTTGCATTGTGATACAGAGTTGATTTGGAAATTTTTCTCTCTCTCCCATAGCTAGGATTCATGGAATGAAAAGAATCATATTTCATTATCATCCTTGTTTTATTTGGGTCAGAGTCACACATCATGAGTTTCACTTCCGTTACCTTTGAGTAATCAACAACTCTTAAAAAACATTGCGTAATCTTAAAATTGATCTAGTAACGTTTTCTAGGGCTCTTTTACACCAACATATTAGCTAGGATAGTGCTTTGGAGTAGGAAGAGAGACACACTCTCCAAAATCTCAAAAACACACAATAGCATCTTGAGTTAGGGAGTGTTAAATTCCATTGGCAGCATATTGTCCTGGGACGCCCTTCTAACACAAGGGTTAAGCACTAGGTCGCATTGGTGTTGGCAGAGTTACTAACCCTGCTTTATTGACATCGGTGTAGAGATTGCATGTATTACGGGGATCACTCCGAGGTATACCCACAATTATGAGTGGAAGCCTTTGAGTTGGTTTCGGGCTAGATACCCTGCCCTTGCGTGTGGATCAGATTGACGACTGTCCCCCCAGGCTGTACTGTTGTTTGTGATGACCTTAGTGGCCTATCTCTCTAGGTTCTTACCTAAGGTGACTGTGGAGGGGAAAGTCTTCACGGTACCTGGAATTGACATTGATCAAACTCACTTGGGCTCCTTGGAGGGTATACCCACGATTATGTGTGGGAGCTTGCACTAGGGCGTAAGTCTGTTAAGTAGGTCGTCAACGTAACTTTTCCACCTTATCCCCGCCCCTTCTTATCTCGTTGTCGCGACGTTGGATTTCATCACCAACTAGTGGCTTCGTAATTAGAACGTATTGTTTGCTTGGTGATTGCTTTCTAGATTTTGTTTACTAGTGAGTGTTGTTTATTTCTCAAAGTTGACCCTAGGATTTTTCTCGTGGAACTTGTCACTTGTTTACAATTTCTCCCCCGCGACATTCTCGTAGAATGAAAGGATTATCTCTAGAACATCTGGATGATCCTCAACCTACTGGTACACCTGAGGATTCACCCCATCAGACTGAAGTCCCTGTGGTTGCTTCACCACACGGGGAAACCAATGACGTTCTAGTTGTCACCACACCACTTCCACAAGTCGAACGAACTGATTCTCTAGAAGAATTTCGAGTTTCCAACACTATATAAGACTATCGCGTTCGTCGTGGTGAACGAACTTTTGGACGAGTAAATACTTATGAAGAAACCGTTGTTACATCTTCTGAATCAACTGTTGGGCCTTCTCACGGTGTAGTAGGCCAAGATCCTTTTTGGTCCGGTAATTTCCGACGAGTTCTTTTCGGTACAGTGTCACCCCCTATTTACTAAATCAACCCTCTTGTGTCTCCTGAGACAAAGACTACACCCGAGACTACCACTTATCATTTTTTTCTCCCTCCCGAGATGGCCAATATCGTGAATACTGCGAGTGTCCGAACCGAAATTACTGCAACTACTCTCCCTCCTATCAATACCCAGCGAATACCTGATGTCATCCCGACATTACCACCCGGTTACCATGCGTTGAATGCTCTGTTGAATCCTCCTAATCCAACACCTCTGCAAACCCCATCCGGTTCTCCAGGTGGTCCTTCTTTTCTTGGGTATGAGGTTCCTCGTTTTATTCCGACACTCCCACCGTTTCCTTCTGGTAATCCTAATCCTAGTGGCACTATTCTGATTCTTGTACCCAACACACAGATTCTCGTTGGTGGACAGGGTGGTACAATTCCCTTTCCTTTTCCCGGACACAACACAGTTACTACACAACCTACGGTTGGCACACAACTTCCGGGGGGAACTATACCTATAGTAGGGGGGCCAACCTTGCCTTTTGGACAAAATATACCTCCTGAATTGGCCTAGTATTGGAATCATCTTCTACAAAACTTTCCTCAAAATGCTGGGGGGAAACCAACTGTCCCTACCGTTGGCCAACCTTATCCCGGGGTAACCAATCCTATTTGGGGGTCGGGATAGACTACTCAACCCCAGGTCCCTACTCAAACTCAAGGTCACAATCCTTGGGTTTACTATCCTATCCAGCCACCACCGAATCAACCAGGGCTTTCCCTCTATGGACAGTCCGCTTACGGTCCTACTGGTCTGCTGACAAGGCTTCCACCCCAAAGCCACCAGTATCCACAAGTAAACCGGTAGAAGCCGTGTATATATATAACGATCAAAAGAGTTTGTTTTACAAAATGTTTGTCTGAAGACCAAAATATAAAAAAATGAAGCTCATGGCTTCTACATAAGAACGTCACGGATGACGTTCATGATAACACACTAATGTCCTAGCAACTCTGTGGAGCAGTCGACCCATAGATGTAGAGACTCCCACAGTATGATGCTAATCACATCGTGGAATCTCTTCCAGAGTCATATCTGGAACGTCTTCCATCAGACCCTCTAAATTTTTCTCCACTGTTAGGTAATCCTCGGTGTACTGTGGAACTGCTACTACTGCCTCTCCTCGTCGCTGGATAGGAGAACTGCCAGCAGGTTGATATGGTCCAACTTCTGTGTTATCAACAAGTATTTGGTGTTAGTATTAGGGTAAATCTATAAAACAAAAAACATTTAAATATGTTAAAAATACAAAAACATTTAAAAGATAAAAATTGGTGTACTTCTTACCGAGGTCTCCCCACTGTGCATCCTCAGGTAGTGCGAGGTCAGGATCACCGCAGAAATCTAAGCCAGCATATGCATAGTCGTCTACCATCAGCATCTGGTTTTGAAGCCAGTCGAAGAAGATATCGTCATACTTTACGATTGGCCCTGCCACATGTCGGGCCATGAGTTGACACCATCGTAACATGCTTGGATCACTAGGACCTGGAAAGTGCCACTCAGCCTGAAGTCTAAACATAGGGACCCTCTCACAGAAGAAGGACACCAACAAATATCCATATCTGAACTATTTTAGATCCACACGCCTGCATTTGGTCAGTTGTTTCATGATATTGCGTAAAACTGCGTCAGCCCAGTTAAATACCCGGGGCTCAGTACACTCGATGGCGTACTGGAAATAGCTCTGCAAAGCCATATGTGGAGTGGAACTTCCAGCCATCCGAGCAATGGTAAAGAGAATAGTGCGGAGAGTTATATCAGTTACTCCCTAGATTTCCACTTTCCCTTTCTTTCTTTCAGCCTCAGGTACGCAGTACTGGTTGCAATATTCACTCATGGTCAAACCGCCCCTTCTGCTGCCGGTCAAACTAACATAGGACCCTCGCCTGGATAAACCAGTTAAGAAATATATTTCCTCAATGTCGATAGTTAATGTGTGAGCTCCAACATTGAACACTTGTTGGTCTGGATCCCACATTCGGACTAAGTACTCCAGTAATCGAACTTGGGCTCTCATGCCCGGGATTCGTAAATATTTTAAGAGACCACAGTCTCTTAGTGCAGCTATGGTGGGAGGGTGATTTTTGACGTTTGTATTATCCTCCTCGTGTTCCCGTTCTCGCCATTCAAGCACCATAATGATGGCTATTAACCTGCATGAGAAACATATGAAGATGGTTAATGATCTTAAACATTGAAAAATTCTTTATATTGGTTAAATATTTTAAAAACTTTTTGAATTCTGCGCTGCTCGCAGGTGCGCTACTATGCACAGTGCGAACTTATCGCAAGCGCCTTAAGGCCCACCTGCGAGAATGAGTCATTCTCGCAGGTCCCATATGGGCCACCTACGAGAATGCCTCCACGCGCATAGGGTTTAAAAAGTTAACTTGAAACTGAACTTTTAACAAATTAAATCAAAATTTTAAACCATGCAAAGATAAGGAATGGAGAGCTTACCAAGATACTGCTGACGGCTCGTGAAATGATCGCTTGTAGCTCCCAGAAATCAACACTGAAGGCAAAGGGTAAAATGAAGGTTTTTTGAACTCAAATGGTAAAAGGGTAAAATGATATGGTAAAACTTGTTATGGATTCATTTTAATTACTTTTTACTATGTCAAAAGTGAGTTTTTTATGTTTATTCATTATTTAACCCTAATTACTAATGTGGAAATGAGTGAAATGACTTGCAGGTAATAAATATGGATGATTATGGACATAATTGTTACGGTGTGGTGTGATTTTGATTGTTTTCTATGGTTTTGACATAAAACCTCGAGCGCCTTTTGTCCGTTCTTGCGCTTGTGAAAAACATAAGAACGCGATTGAGCGTTGTTTTATCTCTTTTCCAGGCTCGTTGTGGTTATACAAAAAAGGAACCCCCCTGGAGTTATCTTTAAGCTCTTTTCAGACTCTCTAAATGGGAAAAGATTGCCAAGTGACCTTGCTATTTTCACGCTCGATAAATTATTTGAAGTATGCGTCCTTCGAGTGATAGTTTAACCCTTTTTCGGTCTCGTTGGACTATTGTACGAAAAAGGAACTGAGAGAGTTCTCTTTTGAGTGTTTTTCCCAACTCTATAATCTTGAAAACCCTTCAAGTTTACTATCTCTGGACTCGTTAAACAAACATTGACAGACCCGTGATGGGACCGAACCACTCCTTTCTAGGGTTCGTTAAAAATACTCCGAGGGACTCGTCCGAAGGATGAGCTTATATCAACAAGCATATGTGATCCTCTTCAAGCTTGTGTAAAAATAAAGAGGTACTTGCCAGAAATGGTGGGGTAAAATTTGGGAAAGGGATATGTTCCATCTTTGTATTAATTGGCAGTAAGTGTCGCTCTTGAACATGACACCCCCTATTCATCATTCGAAGTTGGTTTGGGTAATCCATTTGTCTCTCATTCGATTTGATATCAAGGTCTTTTCATGTGTCGTCTTTGAGTCAATGCTGCCAAATCATTGGTCGTGTCGTTCATATGCTCAAGAGAAGTCCGTCTGGAACCTCTATTTGAGTCGGCCATCTGCAGGTATCCGTTTTCTTCATGTCATCCTTCCTTGTGTCCAAAGTCCAATTGTTACATGCTCTGTTTCACTTTCAAACTCTGTTACTCATTTTGTGTCATTGATGGGGGATACATCAAGGCCCTCCTGTGATGAGTTTTGTTTCGTCGACTTCAACACATTATCCAGAAACAAGACTTAGAAATCATTCAGTACCTTGGAGCTTGCATGCCTCAATGGCAGGTTTCCTCGCTTTCGACAGTGGGTTTACATCATTGATCCCTGATCGAAAGATTCCATCGAATGTTTGACATCAACTCATTCATTCACAGTCGATGGATTGTACTGTAGTACCTTGGGAGTCATTAACATCAATGGTGATTTCCCTCGCACTTGTTAACGGTTACATCAATGACCGGTAATCAAGTGGTTTCTACCATGTTCGACTTCAACACATGTAATCACATGGTTAGATTCGTACTTTGGGCGATGAGATTGAAGACCCTAGATATTGTCTTAAGTGATCCAGATTGCGATGGAGTATGTATGATTTGCGACACATAGATCCACTGTGTATGTTTCGTGGCTATGTCATCTTGGTTGAAAATTTGTTGCGTAGATCCACAGTGTATTCAGGTGGCTATGCTATATTATGACTGCATGGATCCACAGTGTATGATTGGTGGCCATGACCTTTGTTTATAATGTCATCAGTCTATGATCCAAGTATGGGAATGCCTACCTCAGAAGGGATACATATGATATTTTTTCGATGCTTGGATGTTTGCAGGTTTCCGATTAGATGTGCTCTTGGTTCTTGACACACACATGCAACTTACAAAGTCTATCGACTGTCACTGATTCCACTCTCAGACTTTGAGGGGCATTCTGTTACCCACAATTTTGTTCATCATGATGATATTATGATGATGGAAAATCAAGCTCTTCATTAAGAACACTTTCCTGACAAAAGTTACATTTGTCTGCTTCCAGAAATCATGCTTTTAAGGGATGTTCGTAGGCTACCTATATATTCGCCTGCGAGAATGCCTGATTCTTGCAGGATGCATTAAGCTAGGGTGAGAAGGGTTCGCACTGTAACTAACTGTCAGGGTGCGAACATGTTCCAAAGGAAGGAAAAAGATAAAATCTCTAACCTTCTAGAAACATGAGTTGGCTTCGAATGGTTATTCAGGTGCTGGCATTTCCAGATATCTTGGGATCATTTCCTATCCAAGTAACTAATATATATTCTCCTATATATTGAGGAGATTGCTCATGGAAAGGGTTAAGAGGAATAAGAAGCAAGCTAGCAAGAGATTGATTGGAGAATTATTGAAAGCCTGTATGAAGGACTGATGCTACAACATCTAGAGACACCAACAAGGTCATCAAAAGTGGTTGGTTTTCTTCATGCATGAGCAAGTGTGTGTGTCAGAGCTAGGATCCATCGAAAGTAGACCTACGAAATCAAGGCTCAGGTTGTAAGTTTCACTTTCAATTAATTCAATACAGTAATATGTCCCTTTCCCATAAAGATGATGTCACTTTATTACATAACTCCTTGATCATATGTATAGACTAGCTATTGAAAATATTTTTCTGCCTTTACTTCGATTGGTTTGTACTGTTGTGATATGAACGACACAAGAGCATTGGAGAGAATCTTGGAACAATAGAGTCCTAAGGAAAGCGTTCATAAGGTATGTTCATGATCCTCGTCTCTTAGTTCATTCAATAGGCTGGATCTAGGGAAAGTGTATTATTCTGTCCTTTTTTGTTCTAGATCCAGGTGGATCTAGGGAGATCGGTTTGTGTCCGCACTTACGGATTAATCCTAAAACAGTCATCTCTTATCAACTACAACACATTTATATGATATTTTGACCTAGTGTATCACCCTAGGTCTATTTCCATCATTTATATATTACCTTGCACTTAGTATATGGCATTTCATCAATGGTCGCTAACTAAGTGGTTTCCTATTTTTTCAACACCAAAACCCCTATTCACACTTTGGGATTCTTGCAGTACTTTAGATTCCATTTTCCTCAATGGTGGAGTTCCTCGCCTCTACCAGTGGTTTTTATTATTGGTCATTTCTCACAAGGTCTCTTCCAGTCACTATTCCATCTAGTGCATGCAAGAGACATACTCTATGGTGTGCACTTTTTTTCGTCTAGTCCTTCAAAATCACTAGCCTTCTTATTTATTCATGTTGGATGATCAGGGATGCCTTAATACCCTCCTTTGAGTAGATATCTTCCCATCGAATTTGAACATTTTCTCTAGGATCAGGATATAGAGTATTTATAGTGCCTCGGGGATTGCAATAATTAGTGATAGGATCCAATAATATTGATAGTGGAAATACCTCAATGTCCCCTGATTGATAGATTCTAAAAGTGGTCGAGATCAATTTATTCATTCGCACTTGTTATAATATACTAGGTACCTTGATGCTCATTATCATTATTAGTGGGTTGTATCATGTTTGTGAAAATTATATATCAATGACCAATAATCAAATAGTGTCTGCAATGTTAGACTTCAGATCACTTATTCACATGGTGTATCCTCATACCTTGGATGATTTTTGAAAAACAACATTGGTTTTGTAGTAGCATCACTTATTTTATGTTTTTGTTCAAGTTGCATAGGATGGTGCCACTCCCTTATATGAGATTGGTACTTTTGGTGGATCAGTTTCTTTCCTTTCATTGATTCCAGTTA
The DNA here is from genome assembly GCA_009831015.1 of Picea engelmannii. Taxonomy (NCBI): domain Eukaryota; kingdom Viridiplantae; phylum Streptophyta; class Pinopsida; order Pinales; family Pinaceae; genus Picea; species Picea engelmannii. Next base: position 282,727 of record ML777021.1, on the reverse strand, counting down.
CCCTCCAATGATTTTGAGATAGATCCACTTTATATATATTCATGGATATGATATATTTTGGCATGGATCCATTGTGTACTCATTTTTCATGGCCATTATCATTTCTTATGTATACTTCATGGATCTGCTATGTACTTGATTTGATGGCCATGATTTTGATCCAGATTATATAGAGGAAAAAAATGGAACACATAGAAATATATAGAGTATAGAAATACAATGAAACCCAACTTCTATTAATGAATAAAATAATAGAATACTATAGAAAAAAACTGGATAGAATGGTGGTAGCTTATATCTAAAGAGAAAGACATGTCGATTATGCTCATTCACAAAAATATTATTAAAAAAGAGGCTTAAAAGGGAATTTTATTATGAAGCCTAAAAGATAAAGAGGAAAAATCCCTAAACCTAGAAGATGAAACGCCAAAAGTATTATGGGCCATGAGGTGGTTAGTCGATACATCAACTTCCTAAGGGCACAACATTTTCATACGATCTTTTTTTGGGGCACACGATAGTGTTGATATTATGGTAGTTGCAGGAGGTATTAATCTCTACATGTAACCTTTAACGATATCAAGAAGTAGAATTCGTCCCAATTAGGTAACTTGGAGGACTATAAATAAGAGGGAACTAGAGCTCAGTTCATGGAGGATAGTTACAGTTGTTGCAGTAGTGACTTGGTCTTTGGTTATGGTTTGAACTTTATGCCTTGGTTTTGGATTGGAATCTCTTCTTGGTACGCTATCATTGGAGAGAAGTGTCGTAACATAGGTCTGCATCCCCTACCTCTCCTCTCTTTTTCCCTATGCCTTCATCATTTTTTCCTTTTTTCTAGTGGTTAAGCCAGTTTCCCACTACTGAGTGTCTTGGCCCTTATTTGTTTTTGAGTCTTTGCACATTTTTGTTTCTATTTTTCTGAAAGGATAAAATACATGTCATATTTGTTTCAGAATGCTTTTCATCACATGCACCATTTATTGAGCTCACCACAGGTCTACCAAGCCTCTTATATGCATAGGAAATGCCCGTGCAAACGACGCAACAATCCAGAGAAGCAAATATTGGGCTCAGACTATAGGAAAAAACATGTTAATTTTCGATGGCGGAGTCCATCAGGTCAAATATATCAACGACTCTTGTCCATTTGGGTTCCAGAATCGTGCGGGTTTTAATATCAAGTTCGAAGTACCGAGTTGTCGAAGCCCTGAAGCCTCTGAAGAGCCAAAGAGTCGAAGTCCTAAGAACTCGACACATCACTTCGACGATTTTCCTTCGGGAGTTTTAGAGCATAAAATTCATAAACTCCTGAACTTCTGAAGCCTAGATTTCTGAAGAAAATATAGACTATTTGTCGATCACGACACGCGACAACAGATCATTCACTCTAGGGATTTTCCACTAGGAGGTTTTTCATGCTTCACATTTGAAACTCCTGAAGCCCGAACTTTCGAAGAAAATATGGATCGTTCATTCATCACGACACATGGCAGAAAATCGTTCACTTCAGATGTTTTCTTCCGGGAGATTTTCATGATTCACATTTGAAACTCCTGAAACCCAGATATCCGAAGAAAATATGGATCATTCATTGGTCATGACATGTGGCGACAGATCATTCACTTCGAAGATTTTCTCCGGGAGAATTTTCATGATTCACATTTGAAACTCCCAAAGCCCGAAAGTCCGGAGTGAATCTAGACCATTGATCTCAATTCAACGAGAATCGTCGATCCTTGCAGTAGGTAAATATCACCCGGATGTCAGAGTGTAATTAGATCGATGACCATACTTCATTGTGGGACTGCAAACTGTTTGAATGTTAATTTTCTAGAGTGGTCCTGCAAATTTAAACCATGGTATTATTGGAAGGGTGTTGATGGGCGAAATCGACCGTCCGTCAACTGAGAGAGTGGAACCGGTCCGGGGTTGTCTAATAACCCAAGACATTTGGGATGAACCACCCTAATGGGTTTAGCGGATCCATTAGTTAGGCTAAGGTCCTAAGAAAACAAAAAGAAAACTAATCTACAATAACTAATCTAACTAAAAATAAATAAAACAAACTAATAAACTAATATAACTAAAACTAACTATTAAACAAACTAAACTAATCTAACTATTCTATATATACAATCTACTATCTAATACTATACTAACTCTAACTAATTAAATATCTAACTACTAACTAAAATATAACCTATTCACAAAATGTACAATATCTACAATTTACAGATTTAAATAAAACCTGAAAAAACTCATTTATATTCTGCCCTAAGACAGAGAAAGATGTTTTTGTTGATTTTATAATTTTATGAACAGAAATAAAACAGAAAAATAACTAAACTGAATCACTAATCTAAACTACAAATACATCTAACTAAAATACTAATAGTATACTAAAGAAATTAACGAAAATAAATTACAAACTGACCTGGAGAAATGCTCCAGATTTGCCCTGTGTATGATGACTGTTTTAGCTAATCGGAGGGAGGAAACCCACACCAAATTATCCAGGAGCTTCTCGTAAACGATAGGCTGCAGTGCTCTTAAGGTATGATCACAGGACAAACAAGACATAAAAATAACAACAATCTTATAGTTTATAAATCTTCACAATAGATAAACCTGTATGCAAAGATCTATCATAATAGTTCAATTGATGAAGAAGATAAATCTGTCATTCATTACTGAACGAAGTAATTTTTGTATTTTAGATTAATGAAAGAAATCAGACATGGATCACATTGATTAAATAATATCATTCTGCAAAGGACTATGATAGCTAAAGTAGTCACTAATCAAATGAAAATTAATAAGCATAAACATGAAACAAAAGATTGATATTTTGAAAGCGAAAGCTGTAGCAGAACATCAACTTCTATCTCAGTTTGTATTAGGAATCCATAGCCTAGTTCTCCCACAAGTGAGGATGATCCTTATTACAAAAAATAATAAGTATTTATAGGTTTTCCACAGGGTAAAACCTCACTGTGGAAGTTATCAAAACTGTTTACATAAATCTGGGAAGATATCCCAAGTTTAACTAAACTAAGAACTTAACATAAAACTCAAACACACAAATATTCCCCTAGACTGTCCAACACATCCCATGCAATTCGAATTTACCTGAAAAGGGTAAAAAATGGACAAGTTAGAAGGATCCTTTATTAATAAAATGATAAAAATCTAATTCTATAGACTAGCTACAGAATATTGCGATTTTGTAGCTGGTCTAAATAAGACACAGAATCAACATTAAAATCAATTGAAAATCTTTCAAAGAATTAAATTTAATTAAAATCCAATAGCTATTTGAAAACGAATCATTGAAATTGAAACGGTTATACCATTCGAAATCAAACAGGATCAAGATCAATCAAATGATCATAGAGGTAAGTGTACTCTGTTTCTTTTGTTACCACCAAAATCGAACGATCAGAATCATAATCAACAGTTGTGAAATCGTTTGATATCAATTTGAAATCGATATAATCAAAACAAATCATGGGCAATTTTTTTATGCTGCCTTATCAACATGAGATATGATCGAATCCAACAAGATCATTTTCAAATCGTTGTAACTGTATTGACATAGCAAAAGATTCATGCAACAAGTGGATAGAGCTGGCATGAAAATCAATTCAAATGAAATCATAACAGAATTCGTAAAAATTATCCGATCTTTTGTTATTGCAAATTGGGGAAACAAGATCGATTGACTTTGATCAAAATCGTTCCATTCAAACGAATTATAACCGGATTTGATAGATATAATCTAGGTTGACCATTTCATTTTACAAATCAAACAAAGCAGCAATTATAATACGAATCTGACTCATAAAACAATCTTGCCAACTTGAGATATTGGATAATCCAATCAGAATAAGAGCGAATCGAACAGTTAAGGTTTTAACATAATTATTATGAATCAAAACCATTCCACGATTTTGGGCGCATTTACACAGGCTTAACTCAGAGCATTGTTTTCATACGAAATAGAGTAATTCTTTCCAAATTGAAACCAAACAGAGTTGTATTCCTGTTCTTAGAAGATTACATGACAAAGCATATATTAAAATATCGTAACAACCAAACTCATTGAAATCGTTTGCCAATCATAGCACATGGATCATAACGAAATCATATCCAAACATGATCGTATTCTAAATTGAGCATGAAAAACTTCCTGTTCAAAACGAATTCAATTGAAAGCAGACCGTTAGTTTTGTTAACCCAATCAGACAAACGAACAAATCAAATCCAAACGAAGACCATTCAAATCCGATAAAAATCTATCAGTGGCTAAAATGCGGATGATCAACTCATGTGTCTAAAATGAAATTCCACTTATTTTTAGCAAAGCGAAAAATATACAGGATGAACACATTCTGATAGATCCATTTCGAAATACAAATAGAGCTATTCAAAATATAAACAGAGCTGTTCGAAGACCAAATCCAAATCCCTATATTAATCTTGGTTATTCGCAGAACAAAAACGATATCAAAATCATACCCGTATGAGCAGATGCCTTGATCACGACAATTTGGAGTTGACAACGGTTTTGGATGATTCAACATTCTTGAAAATGATGGAGCTGGTTGTCTTCTTCTTCTTATCAGTTTCTTGGAGCTGGTTTCTTTGACTGGTCAATACTGCAATTTGATCTTCCAGTGATTGAATTTTCGATTGGAGTATGGGAATGTCGATGTAGTATCGTTCCAGCCATAAATCACATTGGTCACAGGGAAAATTTGCGGGTTTCGAAAAAGCAGGTGAGGGTTTGATTACATTGCCAAGGGTTTTGTTAGGCAATTTAATACCAGGGTAGCTAGGATTATTCCTTAGGCAAGGGGGAAGATTCGTCACGAAATCAAAAGGTGGCTCGGGGCATAAACCCTGTGAGTAAGGGTACTCACTGGCTAAAAACCGTTCTACATCAGAGTCCGAATCCTCACTAAGGATTATAGGCTTTGACTCAGCAGAGGGTTTAGGTTTGTTCCTAGCCATCCTCGAAATAAGCCGAGGGTTCTTTTTACCCTTAGCAATAACAGTAGGGTTTTCCTTGGCCCTTTTGCCTACGAGTTTTTTAATAACCTCAACCTTCTCTGCTAAAACGTCTGGTAAAACAATGTCAGGTTCGACCGAGGGCTTAGGAGATGGCAGTAGGACATGAAATGGCATGGGTGGCTAGACATAGGTTTCATTAACCATAGGCTTGTCAACCTGGATAGGGTTTGTATCGTCAAAACCATTTCGAGCGATGAAATCTCTCCAACTATCACCATGTAAACTCAAGTGATAAACAGTGATGAGTTTAATAAGTCCATGGTGGAACAGGCTATTGTCGGCCTTCTGCCTTTTAAACCTTTTAGACATTTTATATAGGCTACGATGAAAGTAAAAGGGCATATTCAACGGGTACCCCATAAAATTCATTAACAAACGTAGGTGGTAGAGAAACACGAGTCCCTATCAACCTTCACAGGTCACAAACTGTTTGACTATTACGAAAAGATCATGCCATCGAGTTTTCAACGCAGAGATGGGCATACCTCTGTCACAAGAGGTGACCTTTCGGGAGACGAACAATAGTGGCCATGGAACCTCTTCCACTTTCGAATTCTTGAACCAACGTTGGCCTGTGGCAGGTAACCCTCTGGAAGAACTGATAAACTTCTCATCGATTTCCAACTGTATGTCACCCACCTTGGCTCTACAACCATCAAACGTCAAAGCGAACTACTGTGCCACACATAAGTTAAAACCCTCAAATATCTGCATGAAGGTAAGCCAACAGTTATCCTTCAAATCTTTCAGGGCATTGTCAAATAACAACAAGGCTTGGCTGCCGTTCGGTTCGATTCACACCACCGGTGCTATGGAGTCGAGCACACGGTAAGTCCAGGGTTTGGGTCATAGCATACATAGGATAAAAATGTGCAAAGGTTTACCCGAGCTAACAGAGGAAAACAGGGATAAGGGATAGGCATAAATTTCATCGTGCGAAGGTGGTGGAACTTATCTCTGCCATGCATAATAGTTATTGCCAAGGTACAACCGCCGGCTTTCATAGCTGTTCTACCCACTATTCTATAGTTCAACAATCATGTCACTTGGCTAACCAATGAAAACAGTGGCAAGTTTATAAACCAACGCGCGCAATCAACGTTGTGCCATAGTTTTAAACCATCAACGTTTAATTTGAAATCAATACCAAATATTTTGACCATGCGCCAATGTATTGTAACCAGTCATATTAATAGTTTAACCAAGGTTCCAATGGGTATTTATATAATCAACATACCAATAGTTATGAAAACATGAACATAGGTATTATATCAAAAGACATATATAAAAGATTTAATCATAACCCCTATGTATTTCATGAAACCAATGGTCAAGTAGGTCAAATAAAATGCAAATCCAAAGGCCAATGCGTTACAAACTCAATGAAACCAAGTCACACAATCAATACAAGAATGTCCAATGAGTATAGTTTGAAAGTTTTGCCAGCTACATAATGATAAGTGAAAAGTAAGCGCAATATGCATATTGACAAGAAGGATCATGACAATTCAAATGCGACTTCGAAAGGCTAAGTTTTCACGCTTACAGTTGTGAAAACAAAATGAAGGTAAATGTGCAAATGTCGCAAAAATAAAAGTGTCATTTTTTTGAAAATTGCGATGAAAAATAGATGTTTGCAAAACATTGGTGTAGGCAACTTATAAAATAGTGGAAAAAAGCGGATTGGCTGCCAACAATGGCGACACACTGGTAGAAGCAGTTATCTCTGCCAAAAGAAACAAATTCAGATTAGGACAGCAAAGATAATTCCAATTCAAAAATAACAACCAAAAAATTGTATAAACATCATCATTAACCAACTATTCCAGCAGTGTTTCAAAAGATGAGAACTGATAACAGTCTTAAGATCGCCAAGTCACAATATTAAAGATAAAATCTCCAATACTGTTGGCATAGCCACTGCTGCCAGCAGGCGTCCATAGCCTCGACAGGGTTGCCATTTAACCCACTCTGACATCTGTATCCTGCCAAGAAGTTCTGGATCAGAATAAAGGACATTAAGAGGATTCTTATTTGCAAATTTTCATATACTCGACATTGCTTCGCTGCCAGCGGGCTTGTTCAGTACCCCGACGAAGTTGTCTTGGTGCCATGCATGCATTTACCCGCTGCCAGCAGACCTGTTCAGCATCCCGACGGGTTTACAAGCACTTCCCATAGCTCTTATTAATAATTTATTTTGTTTTGTTTTTTCATAGATATATATTTGAGCGGGGTGACGCTGAAAATCATGATATTTTAACATATTTTTTAGACCTCATCATAATTTTTTAGAACTGTTCTTTATTTAGATCTAGAGATTTTTTATTTAGAAAAACAACTTCCTAAGGTAGGGAGACATCCTCTGAGTCATTCCTTTATGGAATAGGGACAACATAAAAAGATAATGGATGATCATGACAAACTTTACTCAGAGATCGAAATCAACCATCTTCTTTTAAACAACAAACTTTTCCAACATAGATATAAATTTCAGAAATAAACCATTGATGTTTATACCTTTTTCTTAGTAGTTATTTTAGCGAAGGAATGTTCTATTGTCTTTGTCTGAATAGATCAGCATATAGGTGTGTGCAACACAAACTGATAAATTCAAAGAAAAATCAAAAACTAAAAAGAAAACGAAAAAGCACACAAAAGAAAAATATGTACATAATATACAAGGGTTGTCATCAAGCAAAGTATCTTTTTAGGGCTTGTCCATTCACCGGGTAGGTGTCAAGCTGGCCTTCAAGATTCTGCAATCTAAAAGAACTGGGACCCAAATGTTCATCAATTAAAAACGGTCCAAGACACAAGTTTTGAAATTTAGTGTGCTCTCCCTTTCCCTCATGCGGTTTGTCCCACTTCAAGACGAGATCGCCTACTTCAAAATTCCTATCAGAAGCAGAGTTGGAATCAAACCAGCTTTTAACCAATTGTTTATGTTGATCTAACTTATGTTTAGCTCGGGTTCTTACCTCTTCTAGCTTCATCAAAGCGTTAATTCAGTTTTCCAAAGGGGGACAATCTTCCTCTTAGACTTTCTATGACAACTGAAGCGAAGGAAGAAGAATGTGAGGTGGTAGGATTGCTTCCCTGCCATAAACGAGAAAAAAGGAGGAGTTCCCTATAGCAACTTTTGGCGTTACCCTATCATCCCACAGTGTGTTCAACATCGCATTGTGCCAATTCTTGTGATTTTCAACCACTGTTCTCTTGATTATTTTAATTAAGTTCTTGTTTGTCGATTCCGCCAATTCGTTGCCCTGGGGGTAGTAACTAGCAGAATACTTCAGTTTAATTCCTTTTTCCAAAGCGAACTCGCTCATCTCAAGAGAAGAAAAGTAAGAAGTGTTTTCAAAGACTAAACAGTCAGGGATACCGAAGCGAGTGATAATATTCGAATTTAGAAAGGAAATTACCTGACTGGTGTTGACAGTTCTTAACGCAACAGCTTCAGACCATCGAGTAAAGTAATCCGTGGTTGTCACAATAAAATTGTGTTGTTGCGAGGACGGGGGGTTGATTGGACCTATGATATCAAGGCCCCACTGCTGAAAAGGGGAATCTACTGAAACGGGCTGCAAAGGAAAGGCTGGTTTTTGTAACCGCCCTGATGCTTTCTGATAGATGATACATTTACGACACAAGGCGTGGGCGTCTCTAAAAAGCGTGGGCCAGTAATAACCGGATCTCAAAAATTTATGAGCAGTGGTGTCACCACCAAAATGACCACCAGCTTCTCCTACATGCAACTCGAGCAAGACTTTTTCTGCTTCGTCTTTTTCAAGACAGCGCATCAGTACGCCGTCAAAACTATGACGAAACATGATACCATTAACTAGATGAAAGGAGGAAGACTTTAGTCTCAACGCTATTCTTTTGGCGGGGTCAAGGTGACGTGGGGCTGACCCATGTTCAACACATAATCTTATATCGTCGTACCAAGGACTAACAGGGTGTTATGCTCAACAGATTAGGTTTTGATCGTTTTGTCCTAGGTTTGACGTATCACTTTCTTCTTGTTGTCCTGCTGCTGAATCAACGACTAACTTGCATAACCCTTGGCCTCTCACTATCTGAGCTGGGGTGATTTCTAAGTCATACTCCTGTAGGGAGGTGACCCAATTGGCCCTCTTTTCTCCTAGTTCCTTCTGCACTAACAGGTTCCTCACGGCTGGGTAGGGAACAATGACTTTCGTCCTTGACTTCAAAAGATAGGACCAGAAGTGCTTAACTGCTTTGAAAATAGCATAGGCTTGCCGATCTACCGCTGGATAGTTAAGTTCAGCGCCTTTGAAAGCAGAGCTCATAAAGGCAATGGGTACTTCATTATTCTCAACGTTCTTTTGGGTTAAGACGGAAGCATAGGAACAGTCAGAGGAAAAAGTATAGAGTGTAAAATCTTGAGAGAAGTCAGGGCTCATGAGAGACGGAGCGTCTATTATGGCCTTCTTTATTGCATTAAAAGCCTGATTTTCTAGGGGTCCCTAGTGATATTGGGTGTCTTTCTTAATCAAATTTTGTAAAGGCCTGATCATTTCGGATAAACTGGGGACAAATCTTCTCACGAAGTTGATCTGGCCTAAGAAAGACTGCATAGAGTTTTTGGATGTAGGCGAGGGAAGTTTTGCGATGACTTGAGTCCTATCGGGGTCAATAATCATCCCTTCGCTAGACACAATGAACCCTAATAGTTTACCCTGTTCTACTGCAAAGATGGACTTTTTTGGATTCAAGGAGATGTCGTATTTATGACATCGAAGTAGAACGACTCGTAAGTGAGCTAGATGATCATATTTGTTTTTAGAAAATACAGTCACATCATCTAAGTAAACTACGACGGACTGATTGATTAAGCCTCGGAAAGCAATGTCCATTGCTCTCTGAAAAGTGGCACCAACATTAATCAATCCAAAGGGCATTTTACGATAAGCATAAGTTCCCCACGGGGTATAGAAGGTAGTTTTTAGTTGGTCTGGTGGAGACATCAGGACTTGGTTGTATCCAGAGAAACCATCCAATAAGGATAGCCTCTCAGAACCAGATACATGTTGAAGGATCTGTTCCATGGGCGAGACAGGATAATTGTCTTTATCAGACGCTCTATTAAGATTTCGGAAATCGACGCAGAGTCGGATTTCCCCATTTTTCTTCCAGACTGGGACAAGGTTGGAAACCCATTGAGTGTGCCTAATAGGAAAAATTATCTTAGCATTTAGGAGTTTATTCAATTCTTTTTGAACGGTCGGTTTGAGTTTGGGGTGCATTTTCCTCAGTTTTTGTTGAAAGGGCAAGGTTTGAGGCTTCATAGGGATGACATGTTGTATGATATTAGGATCGAAATTTTTGAGGTCATCATACGTCCATGCAAAGACATCTTTAAATTCTTTGAACAATTTAATAAATGCATCTTTTTCTTGTTGAGAACATCCCAACCCTATATTAATGCACTGAGGATTTTCATTAGTTCCTAAGTTTACTTTTTCATAAGATAACGAGGAACTACTGGTTTTACAATTGACCGTCTTTTTAAATTTATCTTGAAAATCATTAAAATTTTCTAATCTAACTATAGATTTGGGTATGGAATTTACCATGTCCGACAGAGCTTCAGGAGTTTTTGGATCAGGTATTACCGTAAAATCGTGCAAATTGTCATCATGCGTGCATTCGTCTATCACCGTGCCTTGAAAGGTTTCTTCCATGTGCAAAAAGTCAATGATCTGTTGATCATCGTCAAAGACTCTCCAGTTCGTGATATTGTCAGGAACGGATGGTCTGAAAAGTAGCTCAATGGAGAATGCGTCTGGGGACAAGCCTTCTGCAGGAAGAAGTTTAGAATCTACATTAGCTAATAAATCTTCTTCAACATTATTTAATCTAGGAATAGAATTTATATTGAAAGAAGAAAATTTATTCATTAAATTCCATACCTCAGACTGGTAGCTTTTGAGATGTGGAGAAAGATAGTGGATAGAATCTCTTACCTGTCTAACCACTATTTCAGAGTCGCCAAAAACAACCAGGTTTTGAATGTTCATATCCAAATATTTTATGGGACCTTTCAGTAAAGCCTCATATTCTGCAGTATTATTAGTACATTCAAATTCTAGTCTGCATGCAATTAATGTTTTGTTACCTGCCGGATCGATAATAACGCAGCATACTCCATCTCCTTCTTTGGACTTTGACCCATCGAAATACAAAGACCAAATTTGATTTGCATCGGGTACATAGGATCGTTGCATCGAAGCTGCCGGCTGCATATATGCTACAATTTCAGACTGCTGTTCTGGATTGGTGATAGGTGAAACCTCGGCCATGAAATTGTCGAAGAAGGTGTCCATCCATTGTACTTCAGGTGAATAAGCAAAAGGTGTGAATGGTTCGTTGGGATCATTCAAATCTGTGACCATGAACTTAAGGTAGCGCTCACGATTTACTTTGATTTTATTAGGCTTGCCATTTTCCGGAAGCCATAGATGAGACCAATCTGTCGTGAAGTAACCATGTAGCTGCTTCGACCAGTCCCTTCTTAAAAACATAACATACACTTCTAGAATATCCACAACAATTATATCAATAAATTGATGAACCTTGGGGTTAGATGATAATCTAATAAGCACATTCTTTAGTTCGCCTATAACTTTGACATTGGTCCGATCAAGTTGTATGATTTTTAAAGTAGAGGGTTCAACTTCAGCATTAATCTTCTGGCAAACAAACCAAGGAATCACATTGGATGATGACCCTAAGTCTACCATACAATTATGCACGTTTCTATTGAAGATTTCGAAAGTTAACAAGAAAGGAGGTACATTTTTGTGAGTACTAAGAATAGCAGCTTGTAGATTTTTACTCGCAGTTTCTAAAGCTATTTTATCTACATTATTTACATTATTTACATTACTGACAGGAAGGCTTCCTTTATATTGAGGATCAAGATTACTTTTAGTGGAAGTCTTCTGGGGAGCTTTGTTTTGCACAACCTTGTTACCATTAGAATTACCATTTCTGCCATTCTCCGAGATATTTTGCAACATTTTTTGTAACAAAAGAAGAAACTTCAATAACTCATAAATAGAAATGTTAGCCCTTAACTTTTTAAGATATTCAAAAACATAATAATCTAAGTTGGGGTTCACATTACTCTTCTTAGTCTCAGCTGATTTAGATTTCTTTGGAGGCGAAGTTGTAGTGTTTTCGGTAGAAGGTTTGTTTTTCGTCTTACTCCTGGTATTATAAGGATGAACTGTCTCGAAGTTAGCTTGAAAGATGCTATCCAAGAAGTGTCCAAAAATGTTTGGAGAAGACTCTTCTTCTTGAACTGTCTCTTGTTCAACTACCTCCTCGAGGATCTCAGGAGGCATCAAGTTATCTTGGGCTTCTAGAATTGTTTTAAGGGCGCATTGCAAACTTTCTATATTAAGGCCTTCGGTGGTTGGGTTAGGTCGGTTGGTGGGAAAAGGATTCCGGAACGGGGGTTTGTAAGGCCCTTTGCTTGAAGAATCTTCTTCGATCGACCTTTTCAAGTCTATAACTTGATTTGACAGTTTTTGAACAACTTTGGTTAAGTTTTCCAAATCAGAATTTTCAGGTTGTGTTTTACTCTGAGTGGGTCTGGGGAGGATTTCAATCTTCTTTTTGGAAGAAGAACAAGTCTCAGTTTCATTTCTAGTAGATTCCTTAAGACTAAGTATATCTTTTTCAATCTGGCTGGCCTCCTCGAAGGCTTCTAACAACATGGATTTCTTAGATCGTTTGACCCAAATAGCTATACTATGTTGCAAAGCTTTAGTGTAGTATGCTATTATAAGACTTTCAGAAGGCATAGAATCAGCAGGGATTCGGTTTTTAAGTGTTAAGAATATTTGATTAAAGCCTTTAACTTTTTATTTTGGGTTCATTCTTAAGATAGAAAGGTCCATGACTAGAACTCCCAGAGTTTTACCGTCTCCGAACTTTTCCAAAAAGCATGACTCAAACTTTTCCCAAGACACGATGGTATGGGGTTGTTGGGAAAAGTACCATGTTGATGCATTACCCTCGAAAGTATACAGGAACAACCTACAGAAAACGTCTTCATGTTCGACATTACGGAGTCTTATGGCTAACATAAAAATTTTAATGTGATATTCGACGATCTGTTTTGAGTCAGGATCAAACTTGGGAAGCCATTTCTCCGAATGCTTTGGCAAAGGGTGTTGAGCTCCAGGTACAACTATGACATCCTGATCAAGCCAGGGTCTAGCAGGGTTGTTCTGATTTTCCATTGGGGTAATGGGTGTGGAAGGATGAGAAGGGGAATTGCCTTCGTCAGAGGAATCTCCTCCAGAAGAGGAAGGAGATGATGGAGGTGGTGAAGGAGGTATCCCAGATCCTCCTGCAGCAGGATTTAAGATTGGATCTGAAGGATTCACAGTGAGGTTAGTGTCACCTAATTGTTCTCTGATATCAGAGAAATCCAAAGGTTGACCCCACGGACAGTTAGTTTGCCTCAAACAGGCTAAGGCACTATGTGTTTTTATAAGAGATTGGCGGACAATCTCTTGTATGTCACCACCTGTAGGATTAGGGGTTGTTGGCTCAACTATGATCTGTGAATCGTCGGTTGAAGTAGTTGTTGTTTGAGGGGGGATATTATCGTTTGAATGGATTCTAGTCACTATAGGTGAGCGATTAGGTGGTGGAGGAGTCTTGCGACCGCCTTGTGCCATTAATTAAATTCAGGCCCTCCTAGCGCCATTTGTTGACGGGTGAAATCGACCGTCCGTCAACTGAGAGAGTGGAACCGGTTCGGGGTTGTCTAATAACCCAAGCCATTTGGGATGAACCACCCTAACGGGTTTAGCGGCTCCGTTAGCCAGGCTAAGGTCCTAAGAAAACAAAAAGAAAACTAATCTACAATAACTAATCTAACTAAAAATAAATAAAACAAACTAATAAACTAATATAACTAAAAATAACTATTAAACAAACTAAACTAATCTAACTATTCTATATATACAATATACTATCTAATAATATACTAACTCTAACTAATTAAATATCTAACTACTAACTGAAATATAACTTATTCACAAAATGTACAATATCTACAATTTACAGATTTAAATAAAACCTGAAAAAACTCATTTATATTCTGCCCTAAGACAAAGAAAGATGTTTTTGTTGATTTTATAATTTTATGAACAGAAATAAAACAAAAAAATAACTAAACTGAATCACTAATCTAAACTACAAATACATCTAACTAAAATACTAATAGTATACTAAAGAAATTAACGAAAATAAATTACAAATTGACCTCGAGAAATGCTCCAGATTTGCCCTGTGTATGATGATTGTTTTAGCTGATCGGAGGGAGGAAACCCGCACCAAATTATCCAGGAGATTCTCGTAAACGATAGGCTGTAGTATTCTTAAGGTATGATCACAGGACAAACAAGACATAAAAATAACAACAATCTTATAGTTTATAAATCTTCACAATAGATAAACCTGTATGCAAAGATCTATACATAATAGTTCAATTGATGAAGAAGAGAAATTTGTCATTCATTACTGAACGAAGTAATTGTTATATTTTAGATTAATGAAAGAAATCATACATGGATCACATTGATTAAATCATATCATTATGCAAAGGACTATGATAGCTAAAGTAGTCACTAATCAAATGCAAATTGATAAGCATAAACATGAAACAAAAGATTGATATTATGAAAGCGAAAGATGTAGCAGAACATCAACTTCTGTCTCAATTTGTATTAGGAATCCATAGCCTGGTTCTCCCACAAGTGAGGATGATCCTTATTACAAAAAATAATAAGTATTTATAGGTTTTCCACAGGGTAAAACCTCCCTGTGGAAGTTATCAAAACTGTTTACATAAATCTGGGAAGATATCCCAAGTTTAACTAAACTAAGAACTTAACATAAAACTAAAACACACAAATATTCCCCTATATTGTCCAGCATATCCCATGCAATTCGAATTTACCTGAAAAGGGTAAAAAAAGGACAAGTTAGAAGGATCCTTTATTAATAAAATGATAAAAATCTAATTCTATAGACTAGCTACAAAATCTTGCGATTCTGTAGTTGGTCTAAATAAGACACAGAATCAACATTAAAATCAATTGAAAATCTTTCAAAGAATTAAATTTAATTAAAATCCAATAGCTATTTGAAAACAAATCATTGAAATTGAAACGGTTATACCATTCGAAATCAAACAGGATCAAGATCAATCAAATGATCATAGAGGTAAGTGTACTCTGTTTCTTTTGTAGGGATGATTTTAGGGGCTAAATTTCGCTCATGGGCTAATTTTCCATGGTTTTTCCAAAAAAGAGATTCGCTATTTTAAAAATGATTCGCCCAAATTCTATAGGATACAATTATTTTAAGTTACAAATCGCCAAAATTTTATAAAAATTGTAGAAAATCCTTAGAAATTTGATTATTTTTACAAAAATATCGCCAAACATTTATAGTTGGAATATGAAGGATTAGTAAGATTCGCCAAGGTTTCTACATTTTAAAATAAATTTCCATCCTTAAAATCATCCTTCTTCTTTTGTTACCACCAAAATCGAACGAACATAATCATAATCAACAGTTGTGAAATCGTTTGATATCAATTTGAAATCGATATAATCAAAACAAATCGTGGGCAATTTTTTTATGTTGCCTTATCAACAGGAGATACGATCGAATCCAACAAGATCATTTTCAAATAATTATAACTGTATTGACATAGCAAACGATTCATGCCACAAGTGGATCGAGATGGCGCGGAAATCAATTCAAATGAAATCATAACAGAATTCGTAAAAATTATCTGATCTTTTGTTATTGCAAATTGGGGAAACAAGATCGATTGACTTTGATCAAAATCGTTCCATTCAAACGACTTATAATCGGATTTGATAGATATAATCTAGGTTGACCATTTCGTTTTATAAATCAAACAAAGAAGCAATTATAATACGAATCTGACTCATAAAACAATCTTGCCACCTCGAGATATTGGATAATCCAATTAGAATAAGAGCGAATCGAACAGTTAAGGTTTTAACATAATTATTATGAATCAAAACCATTCCACAATTTCAGGCGCATTTACACAGGCTTAACTTAGAGCATTGTTTTCATACGAAATAGAGTAATTCTTTCCAAATTGAAACCGAACAGAGTTGTATTCCTGTTCTTAGAAGATTACATGACAGAGCATATATTAAAAGATCGTAACAACCAAACTCATTGAAATCGTTTTCCAATCACAACACATGGATCATAACGAAATCATATCCAAACATGATCGTATTCTAAATTGAGCATGAAAAACTTCCTGTTCAAAATGAATTCAATTGAAAGCAGACCGTTAGTTTCGTTAACCCAATCAGACAAACGAACAAATCAAATCCAAACGAAGACCATTAAAATCCGATAAAAATCTATCAATGGCTAAACTGGGGATGATCAACTCATGTGTCTAAAACGAAATTCCACTTATTTTTAGCAAAGCGAAAAATATACAGGATGAACACATTCTGATAGAGCCATTTCGAAATATAAACAGAGCTATTCAAAATATAAAGAGAGTTGTTCGAAGACCAAATACAAATCCCTATATTAATCCTGGTTATTCGCAAAACAAAAACGATATCAAAATCATACATGTATGAGCAGATGGCTTGATCACGACAATTTGGAGTTGACAACGGATGTGGCTGATTCAACATTCTTGAAAACGATGGAGCCGATTGTCTTCTTCTTATTATCAGTTGCTTGGAGATGGTTTCTTTGACTGGTCAATACTGCAATTTGATCTTCCAGTGATTGAATTTTCGATTGGAGTATGGGAACGTCGATGTAGTATCATTCCAGCCATAAATCACATTGGTCATAGGGCAAATTTGTGGGTTTCAAAAAAGTAGGTGAGGGTTTGATTACATTGCCAAGGGTTTCGTTAAGCAATTTAATACCAGGGTAGCTAGGATTATTCCTTAGGCAAGGGGGAAGATTCGTCACGAAATCAAAAGGTGGCTCGGGGCATAAACCCTGTGAGTAAGGGTACTCACTGGCTAAAAAACGTTCTACGTCAGAATCTGAATCCTCACTAAGGATTATAGGCTTTGACTCAGCAGAGGGTTTAGGTTTGTTCCTAGCCATCCTCGAAATAAGCCGAGCGTTCTTTTTACCCTTAGAAATAACAGTAGGGTTTTCCTTGGCCCTTTTGCCTACGGGTTTTTTAATAACCTCAGCCTTCTCTTCTACAACATCTGGTAAAACAATGTCAGGTTCGACCGAGGGCTTAGGAGATGGCAGTAGGACATGTAAGGGCACGGGTGGTTGGACATAGGTTTCATTAACCACAGGCTTGTCAACCTGGACAAGGTCTGTATCATGAAAACCATTTCGAGCGATGAAATATCTCCAGCTATCACCATGTAAACTCAAGTGATAAACAATGATGAGTTTAATAAGTCCATGGTGGAACAGGCTACTGTCGGACTTCTGCCTTTTAAACCTTTTAGACATTTTATATAGGCTACGCTAAAAGTAAAAGGGCGTATTCAACGGGTATCCCATAAAATTCATTAACAAATGCAGGTGGTAGAGAAACACGAGTCCATATCGACCTTCATAGGTCATGAACTATTTGACTATTATGAAAAGATCATGCCATCAGGTTTTCAACGTAGTGGCCATGGAACCTCTTCCACTTTCGAATTCTTGAACCAACGCTGGCCTGTGGCAGGTAACCCTGTAGAATAACTGATAAACTTTTCATTGATTTCCAACTGTATGTCACCCACCTTGGCTCTACAGCCATCAAACGTCAAAGCAAACTGCTGTGCCACACATAAGTTAAAACCCTCAAATCTCTGCATGAAGGTAAGCCAACCGTTATCCTTCAAATATTTCAGGGCATTGTCAAGTAACAACAAGGCTTGGCTACCGTTCGGTTCGATTCGCACCACCGGTGCCATGGAGCCAAGCACACGGTAAGTCCAGGGTTTGGGTCATAGCATACACAAGAGCAAAATGCATGAAGGGTTACCCAAGCTAACAGAGGAAAACGGGGATAAGGGATAGGCATAAATGTCATCGTGCGAAGGTGGTGGAACTTATCTTTGCCATGCATAATAGTTATTGCCAAGGTACAACCGCTGGATTTCATAGTTGTTCTACCCACTATTCTATAGTTCAACAATCATGTCACTTGGCTAACCAATGAAAACAGTGGCAAGTGTATAAACCAACATGCGCAATCAACGTTGTGCCATAGTTTTAAACCATCAACATTTAATTTGAAATCAATACCAAATATTTTGACCATGCGCCAATGTATTGTAACTGCTCATATTAATAGTTTAACCAAGGTGCCAATGGGTATTTATATAATCAACATACCAATAGTTATGAAAACATGAACATAGGTATTATATCAAAAGACATATATAAAAGATTTAATCATAACCCCTATGTATTTTCATGAAACCAATGGTCAAGTAGGTCAAATAAAATGCAAATCCAAAGGCTAATGCGTTACAAACTCAATGAAACCAAGTTACACAATCAATACAAGAATGTCCAATGAGTATAGTTTGAAAGTTTTGCCAGCTGCATAACGATAAGTGAAAAGTAAGCGCAATATGCATATTGACAAGAAGGATCATGAAAGTTCAAATGCAACTTCGAAAGGCTAAGTTTTCATGCTTACAGTCGTGAAAACAAAACGAAGGTAAATGTGCAAATGTCACAAAAATAAAAGTGTCGTTTATTTGAAAATTGCGACGAAAAATAGATGTTTGCAAAACATTGGTGTAGGCAGCTTATAAAACAGTGGAAAAAAGCGGATTGGCTACCAACAAAGGGTAAGGGGAAGCTTGTGGGGGATTGTGGGCCCAAATGCGGTCTGGATCGAAACCATCCTCAACAACTCCCGCAATCACATTCTCTAATGACTTCAGATCACCGTGTCACCTCCACGTCACTTTCACTCATCCCACTCACTACTCTCACTCCACTCACTTCCCAACCTATATAGTCTTCCTCTCTCTACACACCACCTGTATCATTCACTACACGTCTCCAACTCCATTATTCTCGATACCTCCACCGTATTCACACTTCCTCTCACTTTGACATATGTCTTCACACATCATCTACCCTCGCATCCATTCATACCATCTCCTGATTGGATGCTCGCCTCCATGTCTCCTCTTCTGCCCGATGGAACGACAACCATTCCAGCGAAGCTATTTCATAGGTATAGATGCAATCTGATAGGGTCAATACAGAGTGTGCTTGGCTTCCAAAATCTTAGGCACAGATAGAGAGTTAAGTCTCAGTCACAGGTTATCTCCGGTGAACTCCAACAACTCGCAGAAATTCCATCGTTCAACACAGAGCTCTTCTCTGTCACTCCGAGGCCTATTTTTAGCCACTTAGTTCCTCTAGCACATGCATCAGTTCTGTCATATAGATAATAGTAGTTTTATTTGATTAAGTCCAACATTTTCCTAGATTAGATGCAAGAGTGGCCTTCTGTGTGTGATAAGAACCACTCTTGTTGATTGAGTCCTGTGTCTTAGTAAATTTAATTGTTTGATTTACGAACAATTCCCTAAATTTAGGACTCAGTACCCTAAGGATGAGAGCCTCTGCAACTCTTTTAAATAGATAGTTTTTGGATATTGTAAAGGTCATATTTTTTAGGAAATAATATCAATACAACAGATTGGTTGGACCTGTTTTTATGCATGGATTAAAGTTGTTTACCTGGAGAACATACTCTTGATGAGAGTGTTTTGTTCATCTATTCATGTGTTAAGCCCTAATATTGGTCCATTACCCCTTAATTGGGGCATATTAGATTAGTAATGTTATTTTATTTATGTCGGCTTTAGGCCATTAGTTGTAATTATACCTCCTAGTCTCCTATATATACCAAGGAGACATTTTCATTTT
>ML777021.1:236942-252164 GCA_009831015.1 Picea engelmannii | reverse complement strand
GAGAATGATGTATACTATCCATCCATGGGTGTTGTATCTTCATTTTCATTTTCCTTCATGTCCAAATAACTTCATCAATCTTCTGGTCCAAAACCCATGACTAGGGTTGACATCAATGACAACAACCAATCTTCCAACAATCCTTTTACAGTTTTGCAGACAACTTTAACATTGATTATTCAGATGTGTGGATGAGGTTGTTTGTGCAGAGTCTGGATGGGGAGGTCAAAAAATGGTTCAGAAGTCTTCCTCCAGTATCCATTGCATATATTGAGGCATTAGATGAAGCTTTTATAAAGCAATGTGGAGATAGGAGAGATTGTCTCTATTACATCACTGAATTTGGAGCTCTAAAGAGAAACAATGGTGAATCTATTTCAGACTTCAACAAGAGATTCAATAAAATGTATGGTAGAATCCCAAATGAAATCAAGCCAACTGAAGCCTTTGCCAAGATCACTTATGCTAATGAATTTGATGCAGAATTCTCCCTCCTCTTAAGAGAGAGAATATCAACGACCCTGTTATCCATGCAAGAAGCAGCCATTGAAGTTGAATCTAATATTTTGGCATCGTATAGATTAAAGACTAGATCTGATAAAGAGAAGAAAAAACAGAGAGAGGATGCCCCTACCTCCTCTAACCCAACTACATTTGATCCCAAAATTGAAGATATGACTAAGACTTTGAAGGATATAACTTCTAATATAGCTAAGCTAAAATGGGAATCCAAATAGCCAAACAGAACCTTTCAAGGGGCTGGTAATAGAAATCAAAACCAATTCAGAAGTCCTAATGATGATCCTCAAGTAATGCAAAGAGAAAGGAGGAATGTTGATGATCAAAGGGTAGTGCCCCTTTCCAAAACAATCAAATTAAGGAGACAGATGTAGACAATGATGTTTTGGATGATATTGTTGTGCATTTCAATGAGACAGATTATTATACCAACCACTTAACATCGAAAGAATATGAGGTAGCATAATTTTCAAATCAATTTGATGAACAGATAGGGGAAGAGGGAGTTATTCAAGGTCAACCCAAAAATAAATACGATTTGAGGAAAAGAAAGGTATTCCATCTAAAACTCAGTCATCTCCACTATTAAAAACTCTTGCCTCTGAAACAAAGGAATCTGATAGCCACCAACCTCTTTCAGCTTGGAACATGAGCTGAGAAAAATCAAGATTCCTCTCCCTTTGATGGAATTATTAAAAAATGAACCTTTCAATAAATCCATCATGAAAGTTTTGCAACCTACTCCTTCTAGTGTATCTTCTGATGTCATTAGTATACAGGATGAAAACCCAACCATTACTATGGGTCCACACATTGAGTATGGATTTTATGCTTCTCCTCCTTTCTATATATCTCTGAATGTCCATGATAAGATCCTGCAAAACTGTCTTATTGAATAAGGAGCCTCTCACAATGTCATGCCCAAAGTTGTTATCGAAGAACTAGGTCTGGAGATTACCAAGCCTTACCAAGACCTGTACTCTTTTGATTCCAAGAAAGTAAAATTCCTGGGATTGATAAAAGATATGGTGGTTTCTCTAGCACAATTTCCCATGAAGAGCGTAGTGATGGACATTGTGGTGGATGGAATACCCCCAAAGTTTGGCATTCTATTATCCAAAATGTGGGCTAAGAAGGTTGGAGGATCATTGCAAATGGACCTCACATATGCCACCATTCTTGTGTTTGTGGTGAGAAAAAGAGGCTATATAGAGAGGTAAGTTTAGCCTACATAGTCTATGATTATCAGAACCCAAGAAATCACCCCATTTATGTTGTTGAGGACATGATCGGTTCATCTGTTTTTCATTTAGATGATGATGAACCTGAAATATCAATCATCCAACACAGAGATCAGCCAATGACTGGTCAACAAAACAAGGTGTGGAAGATGTATTTCGATGTCTCTTCATCAAAATATGTATATGGTGCAGGTAGTCTCCTCATTTCCCCTTCAGAAGAAGTTATAACCCTCTCTTATAAGCTAGAGTTTGAGACTACTAACAATATAGCTGAATCTGAAGATTTGGTATTGGGATTGAGGGCTGCCAAAGACATGGCCATTGATTGTTTAGCAGTTTTTGGCGATTCTGAGTTGGTCATCAATCAAGTGAGGAATATATATCAAGCTAAGCAACAACGACTCAAGAAGTACAAGAATGAGGTATGGGAACTGATTGATAATTTCTTTCTAGCATTTATCCTCTCTTTCATTCCCAGATAACATGATCAGAAAGATGATTCTTTGGCCTTAGCTGCCAGCACGTTTAGGCCTCTCATTGGCCCAAATATTAAATATTAGGTTGAAATCAGACATAGAACAACCATACGAGACAACATAAAGCACTGGCAAGTCTTTAGTGATGATTTAGAGTTGTAGAGATTTCTTCACACCATTGATGAATTCTCCAATATCTTAATTGAACAAGGAAGTCAAGAAGATGAAAATGAGAAATTAGAAGATCAAAAACCTTATCATCTACTGAAGATAGTGGTTGGTCATGATATTGTGGAGTTGAAAACCAATCACATTCCTAGAGGACTAGTACCATTGGAAAGATTTTTTGACAACATTGATGTTTACAAAAGAACTTCCATGAAGAATCAAGAAGAGGAGGTGACAGAGTGCAATATTGGGATCACTGAGAATACTAATATCATCAAGTTGTCCAAAGTATTGGCTGAAGAACAAAAATATAGGTATGTCAGTCTCATTAAAAATTTTGCTGATACTTTTGCATGGTCCTATGAAGTTTTGAAGACATTTTATACTGACATCATCCAGCACAAGATCCTTCTAAAAACTGGCTCCAAGGCATTCAGACAAAAAATTAGACAATTTAATCCCATGTTAATGTCCATAATTGAGAAAGAGCTAAAAAGAATGTTGGATGCCAAGATTATTGTACCATTAAGGTATTCAAACTAGGTTGCCAACTTAGTGCCTGTAAGGAAGAAGAGTGGGGAGATACACTTGTGTGTTGATTTCAGATATCTAAACAAGTGTTCTTTGAAGGACAATTACCCCCTCCACAAGATGGATCATATTTTACAGAGGGTGGTAGGTGCACACCGAATTTCCTTGTTGGATGGATACTCTTGCTATAAATAGGTAGCGGTTTGTGACGAAGATAAAGAAAAGATAACATTCACCACCCCACGGGGAACATTGATGTATGAAAAGATGCCTTTTGGGCTCATGAATGCAGGGGCGACTTTTCAGAGGTCCATGGACATAGATTTTGTGGGAGAGAAAGAAACATTTATGGTCATATACTTATATGACATTACCATTTTTTCCAAGTCCAATGAGGAACATTTGCAGCATTTGGAGCAGGTTTTCAAGAAATGCAAGAGGTATGGGATATCTCTCAATCCCAGGAAGTCTCACTTTGGTATGCCAAAATGGAAGCTCCGGGGTGACATCATATCAGCTAAAGTCATAAAAATTGATCTAAAGAGGGTTTGTGACATTCAACAAATTGAGATTCCCAGAAATAGAAAGGTTGTCCAGTCTTTTATTGGTAAGATAAACTTCCTCAGATGCTTTGTGCCAAATTTTGCTGAAATTATGAAGCCTATTACTAACATGTTGAAGAAATATGTTGTGATAAAATGGTCTTTGGAGGAGAAATCATCTTTACAAACAATCAAGAAATCTTTATTTGAAGCACCTGTATTGGCTAGCCCGTACTATACCAAAGATTTCTTCATCTTTTCCTTTTCCTTGGATGAAACAATTGTTGTTGTACTGCTGCATAAAAATGAAGAAGGGCATGAGAAACCCATAGCCTTTTTCAGCAGATCCCTTAGAGATGTTGAGCTCAAGTACGATATATTAGAGAAACAGGATTATGCATCTGTCAAGGCACTCAAGGCCTTTAGGGTTTACGTGCTATAGTCTAGCATAACAACCTTTGTTCCTAGTAGTAGTGTCCAAGAAATTTTGGTCCAGCCAGATAGCCAGGGGAAAAGAGGAAGATGGGTTGTCAAACTTTTGGAGTATGACTTGCACATAAATCCCACCAAGCTGATCAAGGGGAAAGGATTGGCCAAATTGCTATCAGAATCAAACTGTAAGGTGCTAGAGTTGCATCATATCTTATACGCCAGCCATGTAACAATTTGCTTCTGCGTTTTAACACCCTTGGCCCTCAGAGGATTTTTCCCAAGTATCAGTATACTAGAACATCAGTCTTGTCCTTGTGCCTTGAACTTGTATGTTTGCAATACTCACTCCTCCCTTGTAATGTAACATTCCTTTATTCTTTTTCCCAAAATTATTGAAAAAGACAAAAAAAATCAAATATTTCTGTATTAGAAGCATAATGAGTCTCCCTTGGATAAAGAACATATTTCTGTTTGTTCATCAAGCTATGGGATGTAGTACGACCTTAGGAAGTTGTTCTCGCTATATAGAGTTATTTCCTCCACCGTTTGGTTATCCTTCCAAACATATGGAGAGTTTGCGTTGCCTCCTACTTCGTAGATTTATGATTAATGCCATACTGCTTAAAGTCTCATCATTTGTCATGCTATTGTTCAAGGGAATTTTGTCACCAAGCTTGAGTCGGACCCTCTACAATTTGTCTCTTGCCCTCATACCCGGCCATCTTGAATGTCCAATCAAGTCCTTGTTCGAAATCAATGAAGCCTTCAGTCTGATCATCAAGATTATCTAGTCCATGACCTCTAGGTAGCGAAAACCTCTGGGTAGCGAAAACCTCTGGGTAGCGAAGTCGTACATTCATATTACACTCCTACCTAGAGTTTTGAAGATTTTGAATTTGTTTCTCGAGCTCTAAAGATCTCATCTCCATCCATCATGCCGTATCAGCTTCTAGAAGATGGATACTCTATATGTATATCTTTTTGATTTCGATATGTAGCTCCGCTGTGTATTGTTCACGGCTACTCTTTATATAATTATATGACATGGATCTACAGTGTATTTTATTGGTAGCCATGATTCTATTTTATCCCGAGCATGGGTATGCCTACCTCGGTGAGACATTTGTTATTTTGCAAACAACACCTCCCTATTCCTGATCCTTGGGCTCAATCGTTCAACACATCAGTAAAGATTGGTAATGTATTTCGGTCATCAGATGCTCTTCTAACCTCACACATTAGGGGGAATATTTTATAACCCTAAATTGCACCATACATGCTTATCTGGCATCATGCCATCTCAGATCCCTTCTTTTCCAAAGAACTACTGAACAACTCTTTAAAAAACCTCTTTTATAAGGGCTCGCATGCCCTACTCTATTACTGCACGCATGTACACGCTAGCTGACCTCAAACAACCCACGTGGACCGACAAAAGCACGAAAAAAGAAAAGTTTCCGACGGAACACATAGCTCTGGGTGAGTTAACTGAAACTCCTGGCCATACATGGCTGAGGGTTCGTCCAAATACCTAGCTTCTTCTAACCAATAAAAGAAGGGATAGGGGTCCCATTTGGAGGAGGAAAAATATAGCAAAGAAACTCTGCCCATTTGCATATTCCCATTGTCCCAACCCTTTAGCCATCCTTGTGCTAGAAGAGATCCTAAGAAAAGAAGTTGGAGGACAATTGAAGAGGAGCCTAGGATCAGGTTCGCGAAGTGGTGGACGGTCTCGAATTTTTGTAAGTTGACTCATTCAAAGTAATAAAGGAAATTATTTTCCCGTCCCAATTCATGAGTTATTCATAGTTTGTTAAAGTGCATGTTTGAATCTCTAACCCGTTAGTATATAGCTAAGATGCATGTGTATTTGTTTCTTGTCTTGTATGCAGGTCATCTTTGGAAGGAGAATTGCGAACAAGTAGTCAAGTGCGACAAGGGATCGACATCAAATGCCTGGAACAAGGTAGGTTGATCTGGCCATGTATTTACTAAACATAAATGGGATTTAAGTCTGGGGATGAAGGTAGAAAGTAGATTTTTTCTTGGTCATATCTGCATGCAAAGCATAACCCTCTTTTCTAGTCCGTAAGTAGATTTCCCTCACAACAATAGAGGAGTGTGTGGAGGGAATCAACATTGGAAGGCCACAATGCTCAAAATCCTGAGGGTAAGATATTATTAGCCCACCCTTTTCTCTGATGTCTTTTCCACTGTTAGAGAATGCAATGAATGCCATATGTTTGCGAGCAAGAAGAAGTTACTATCACTACCCCTAAAACCTATCAATTCCAGTAGTTTGTTTCAGCAATGGGGATTAGAATTCATAGGAGAAATAAATCCACCCTCTATTAGACAACACAAGTGGATCCTCACTGCTACCGACTACTTCACCAAATGGATTGAGGTCATGCCAACCAGGAATTCCACTGAAAAGGTAATCATGAATTTCTTGGAAACTAATATTTTTTCCAAATTTGGTTTCCCTAGTAAGATTGTAATAGAAAATACTCAAGAATTCAAGTCCAAATCCATGATTGACTTATGTGGCAGTCATAACATTTCCTTTACACATTCCACACCCTATTACCCTCAGAGAAATGGCCTGGTAGAATCCTCAAACAAGACTCTCATCAGGATCATTAAAAAGCTGTTGATTGAAAGCAAATAATCCTGGGACTCTAAACTCAAATATGCCTTATGGGATGAGAGGATCAACACTAAGAAGTCTATAAGAACCTCACCATTCCATATTGATTATGGCATAGACATTGTTTTTCGTACTCATCTCGGTATACCAGTCCTAAAATTCTTGCAGGAGGATATTGAGGAGCCCAATGAAATCCAACGGAGGATATTCTAGATTATAGAAGTTCAGTAGAGAAGAGAGACACTTGATTAGAGAACAGAGGCATACAGAGAAAGATCAATTCAACCTTTGATAAGAAAACCAAGAATGATATTTTTCAGGAAGGTGACCTGGTTTTGAGGTGGTATGAAAGAAGGGATGACAAGTCCAAGCATGGTAAATTCGACAACCTCTGGTTTGGCCTTTTTAAGGTGGTTGAAGTTCTGAAAAAAACACATTCATCCTACACAATCTGGATGATACAGAGATCTCTGGAGGCCTAATAAATGGGCACTTACTTAAACACTATTTTATTTGAGGATGGGGGGAGGCCCCTCTTGTACCATAGACACTCCTTTCTATTATTTCTTTTGATTAGTTAGTTGTGTGAATAAAGAGTCCATATCCTAATAAGGCACTGGGGTGCATTTTCATCTTTTAATTCAATAAAATGCATGGCTGAAGGACAGTAATAGATATGTAGGGTTGGCAGACAAAAACAAGGGTAATTGATGAAAGGTAAGATAAGTTATATAATCTCAAGTAACTGATCTACATTTCTTATCACCTCATAGGGACAAGCTATCGCCAGTTGGATCCAATTTTGTAACCTAGGTTTGCATCCCCTGCCTCTCCTCTCTTTTTCCCTATGCCTTCATCATTTTTTCCTTTTTTCTGGTGGTTAAGTCAATTTCGCACTATTGAGTGTATTGGCCCTTATTCGGTTTTGAGTCTTCGCGCATTTCTGTTTATTTTTTTCTGAAAGGATAAAATACATGTCATATTTGTTTCATAATGCTTTTCATCATGTGCACCATTGATTGAGCTCATCGTAGGTCTACCAAGCCTTTTCTATGCATAGGAAATGCCCGTGCACATGACGTAGAAATCTAGAGTAGCAAATCTTGGGCTCAGAATGTAGGAACAGACAGGTTAATTTTCGACGGTGGAGATCCATCGGGTCAAATATATAAACGTATCTCATCCATTCAGGCTCCAGAATTGCATGGGTTTTAATATCAAGTTCGAAGTACTGAGTTTCCAAACCCTCGAAGCCTCCGAAGGGCCGAAGAGTCGAAGTCCTTAGAAACTGACACGTCGCTTCGATGATTTTCCTTCAAGATTTTTTTATGATAACATTCATAAACTCCCAAACTCCCGAAGCTCAGATTTCCGAAGAAAATATGGACCATTCGTCGATCATGACACGCGGAAATAGATCATTCACTTCAGGGATTTTCCTCGGGGAGGTTTTTCATGCTTCACATTTGAAACTCTCGAGGCTTGGACTTATGAAGAAAATATGGACCGTTCATTCATCATGACACGCGACAGTAGATCATTCACTTCAGATATTTTCCTCTAGGAGAGTTTCATGCTTCACATTTGAAACTCCTAAAACTCGGATATCCAAAGAAAATCTAGACCGTTGATTGGTCATGACACGTGGCAATACATCATTCACTTCAGAGATTTTCTCCGAGAGAATTTTTATGCTTCACATTCGAAACTCCCGAAGCATGAAAGTCCTAAGTGAATATAAACCATTGATCTCAAGTCAACGAGAACCACTGATCCTTGCAGTAGGTAAATATCACCTAGATCTCAGAGCATAATCAGATCGACGACCATAATTCATTGTGGGAAAACAAACTACCCAGACGTTAATTTTCTAGAGCGGTCCCACAAATTTAAACCATGGTATTGTTGGAAGGGTACGTGGAATATTGTGGGGGATTGTGGGCCCAAAGGCGGTCTAGATCCAAACCATCCTCAATAGTTCCCACAATCATGTGCTCGAATGACATTGGATCACCGTGTCACCTCCACATCACTTCCCCTCATCCCATTCACTACTCTTTCTCCACTCACTTCCCAACCTATCTACTCCTCCTTTCCCTATGCACCACCTATATCAGTCACTACACGTCGCCAACTCCATTACTCTCGATACCTCCACCATATTCATACCTCCTCTCACTTTGACATCTCTCTTCACACGTCATCTACCTTCACGTCCATTCATCTCATCTCCCGATTGGATGCTCACCTCCACGTCTCCCCTCATGCCCGATGGATCGACAACCATTCCAGTGAAGCTATTTCATAGGTACATATCGCATCTGATGACTTCAATACAAAGTGCGCTTGTCTTATGAAAGCTTAAGCATAGAGAGAGAGTTAAGTCTCAGTCACAGGTCTACACAGATTAGCCTCAGAAACACTTCAACAAACTCTACTCATGCAACTAGTTATCTCCAGTGGCCTCCAACAACTCATAGACATGTCATTTTTCAACACAGAGCTCTTCTCTGTCACTCCAGGGCCTATTTTCAGCCACTCAGTTCCTCCAACACATGCATTAGTTATGTCACAGAGACAATAGTCATTT
The DNA here is from genome assembly GCA_009831015.1 of Picea engelmannii. Lineage (NCBI taxonomy): Eukaryota > Viridiplantae > Streptophyta > Pinopsida > Pinales > Pinaceae > Picea > Picea engelmannii. Next base: position 243,015 of record ML777021.1, on the reverse strand, counting down.
TATTTGACTAAGTCCAACATTTTCCTAGATTAGATGCAAGAGTGGTCTTCTATGTGTGATAAGAAACACTCTTGCTGATTGAGTCTAGTGTATTAGTAAAGTTAATTATTTGATTTATGAACAGTTACCTAAATTTAGGACTCATTCCCCTAAGGACAAGAGCCTCTGCAACTCTTTTAAATAGCTAGTTTTTGGATATTGTAAAGGTCATATTTTTTGAGGAAAGAATAGCAATACAACAAATTGGTTGGACTTGTTTCTATGCATGGATTAAACCTCTTTACATAGTGAACATACTCTTCATGATAGTGTTTTGTTCATCTCTTCATGTGTTTTCATTCTTATCTTGAATATAGTTTTTTATTTTTGCAGCATACATTTCATTTCCTTTCATCTATTGTACGACTTATTTTTACTAATATGCAACCTGTCAAACAACTAATGCTTTGGTGAAGATTTGTTTTTTTCAACCTGTGGGATTTATTGTGTTTTGATACATGTTTGATGTCTTGAAATGATATTTTATGTATTGAACTTCTTGTAGAAGATTATTCATTGAGTAGTTTGTTGTTTCACTCTGTTTTATATTATCTCACTGATATTTCATTAGTGTTCCATCAACCAATGAGGGCCCTCATCCATATCGTTCTGCAAACCCAACCTTGCCTTTGTCTTGATAGAATAACCCTCTGACCAACCAACAAAAGAGTTAAAAGAAGCAATCATTCTAAATTGATAGGTGGCCTAGATTTTCCCTTTAGTAGTTAGGTGCAGACCTTAGGACCAACAAGAAGTACACAACCTTGGTTGGCTATTGATTCTATGGTTTTCTTCTGAAATTATTCTATCTGTCAAGGTTAAGGTGCTTGGGGTGGCTTCGACCTATGGTTGGGTGAAACTATTTCTCTATTATCTATGGAGAAATGAGCACACCTGTTATTATAACATGTTATGGGCCCACACTGTATTTAGACATTCTAACCACTGGAAGGTAGATTGGGAGGATTTTCTTAGTTGCAGTCGCAGTTGTAGACAAATTTTTGTTGTAGCAATGAAACCCTGTCCCTCGTGTTGAGGAGCCTTAAGTGAATTTATTGACCTAGTTCATGGATAACCTAATGCTCCCTTGCCCAGTGCACCTCCTGGTACTCTCAGCAAGCCAAGATGTCAAGTTTGAAATTTTGGTCAAAGTTAATGTTTGACCAAGTCAAAATCTAAGGTTGACGAGTAAAAAGTCAAAATGTAAGGAAGTTATGAAGACAAAAGACCTAGAATGAAGAAAGTGTATGTTGTGCCCAAGAGAAATCTATGAAAAGAAACATTATGAGGTTTACCAATCCTCTAGCAGCTAAGCCTCTGGTCCAACAAAGTCATTCTAAGGTTTACTATCACAGTTGCGTAACAAAGGTATGTAAATATACATTTTATTTTAATTTGTATCATTAGCATGAGTGTATTTGCAGGGAATGTACAAGGGATCTTGTCCAAAGCACTGCTCTTGGATTCAGAGCATTCATAAGATCAACACACTCTCCAGGTTTGACTTGATATATCTTTGCCTATTATGGAATTATCAATTTCTAGTCAAAGTTATAAGTTGACTTTAGTCAATATATTATAAGGTTGAGATCGTATTCTCTAACTCAGTTTTTTGTCAAGAAATCATATTGTTTTTATTTTAAGGGACGGGCTGGAAAGGATACTTATCCGAGTAGAAAATAAATTCAAGTGGAAAAATAGAAAGACTCTAGGTTTTCATATCAATTTTGAAATCTTTATTGTCACTTAAGTGAGTATTGATAAGTACTTAGTAGCTTATACTACTCATTATACTTATTTACAAATATGAACTAACACCCACTCTAGGAGATATTTCTTGTTCTTGTTCTCGGACTATATCATATTAGTAACGATACAAAGAAAGTATCCTTCATATGAAAGATGTTGTATCAAAAACACTTTTTTTCTTATTTTCTCAGGAAGGTTAATTCATGAAGGCTATAATGAAGATGTGTTTCCAGGATTTGAGCAATTTCCTCTATCCTTGTCCTTATTCTTGTTTCAACTTCCTATCATAAACATATTGTCTTGGATATTTCTTTTCCTTCTTGTCATATTCCAGGAAGGTATCCTTGTGAAATATGTTTACAAACCTTTGATGAAAAACATTTGTGGAAGTTTTCATAGAAGAAGTTTATAAGGATGACACAATGCTTGCAACAAATTCCAAATCACCAATAATAAGAACAGATAGAAACTAACTTAAAAAGGCTCGGAGGAAGTTAGTAATTAAAAGAAAACCAGAACAAGTTTGTGACACTTTGCATAAATAAAAGAGAGATGCAACAAAGGGAACAATGGACTCTTTCAGATAGACAAAATTGATTGCAGAATTCTAGAAACATGCAGTCTTAGAATAAAAACAAGGAAGTTATAGATATTTCTCATTCAAGCATGAAGCTGGGATTAGGAGGGAGTTAATCCCCAATGACATGGTCCATTTAAGAATCTGTGAAGACTTATAAATGGAAGCTTTGATAGATACAAGGAGATATTCAAGGTTAGAGAGTTCTCCTAGAAGGAGGGAGAAAAATATAATGACAAATTATTCCAGTAACCACATATGCCTCTACTTGAGACATTATATCTCTTGCAATATCCATGGGTTAGAATTTACATCAGATGGATGTAAATACTATTATTCTCAATAGAGTTATTGAAGAAGAATCATATGTAGAGAAACCTAAAGGTTTTGAGGTATACCAGAAAGACATCCATGAATGCATATGGAACAAGACCTTGTATGGATTCAAGGAATTTGGTGCAGAGCCTCTCATGTACAACATAAGCGTAGTGAAAAATTCCTATGACAAAGGAAGTGTATCAAAATAGTTCTTCAAAACTCCGGGATAATCCATAGAAAAATACCATGATGATAGATATGAAGAAGTTGAGAGACTCTAATCTAGTAGAGTCATCCCTTTATCGACAATTGAGTGGCTCGTTGATGTATTTGGAGAATATTCAGTCAGATATTTTCTTTGTTGTGAGAATAGTTCCAGGTGGAACCTAGCCATGAGAATTAAATAATTGCAAAGAAGGATTTGAAATGTATTCATGGGATGTTTGAGTTACATATAGTTGAATGGATTTATCGATTCAAATTGGGAAGGAAGTGCAAAGAATAGAAGAAGTGCTTCTTGGATATGTTTCAGTTTGAGCCTTTCCATGATATCATGGGCTAGTAGGAAACAAAACTTTGTTTCACTTATCACTACATAAGAAGAGTATATTTCACCTTGTGATTCTTGTACAGAAGTAGTGTGGCTCCGTAAGCTAGTTTCTAGACTGCTGATCAGGTGTTGGATTCGACCATGATATATTGTGATAACCAGAGCTGTGTGAATCTATAAGAGAACCTGATGTTCCATGAAAACTCAAATCACATTGATATCAAGTACTATTTTCTTCGTTATAATGTATAGAGGGGAGAAGTAGTTCTCCAACATATCTCCACTAATGAGTAGATAGCAGATATTTTTGGTAAAGCCTTTGTCCAAGATGAAAAATTTGTGTACTTCAGGGATAAGATAAGAATCATGGAGATGATTTCCTTATTGGAAAAGAGAGTGATTACTCCCCAGGTTGGGAGGTAGCATTGATATGTTATTGATATATGGATAGTCATTTTCTAGTTTGGAAAATGGTACAGGTTGGGCAATCACTTTCCAATGCAGAAAGTGGTCCAGGATTTTTGTTAAACAATCATTTTCCAATTCCAAAAATGGTCCAAAATGGACAGTCATGGTCCAACATATTATTGATGTACCATAGATAGTGATGGTCTTCCTCCAGGAAGTCATTATTTGGAAGTTCAAAGTTGTGATCAGTTTCTAAGAATGCTCTAATGTAGGAGGTTGGTGCAGGACATTCATTTCCATAGGAAATGGTCTGGACAATAATTCCATAGGGAAGACTCATTCTCCATGTTGCACTGTGAATCATTCCAAAATAATGGACCATTTAGGTTGAATGGTCTAAGTTCAACAATCAAGGATAGTCATTCCCTAGTTTTAATACCTGAAGGTTGAACCCCCACTGATTGTAAACGTGTTTTATAGGCTGGCGAGCCAAGTGATTATAAGTTGGGAGGCTTATGTGATGATTAGGTTGGAGAGCCTAGATTCTTAAGGCCAGTGAGCCTATTTTTGTATATTTAAACACTCATATCATTAATATAATATAGCGTTGCATGTATACTAACCACGATAAAAGAGTATGGGGGACTAAGCTAAACTAGGAAGGAAAAGGGAGGGGATAGGAGACTAGGGAAAAGGGCTTAGATTGAGGGATTAACTCCAAGAGAACATTATATTATTATTTCCTAAAGAATATGGTGAGGATAATTATTTTATCCTAAGTCTCATAGAAGAGGAAATGAATCACAAGTGGAGAGAAAACGATCTCCAAGAGATTCATGTGTCAATCATGGAGCATTCAAATATATGTTGGGAAAACAATGTGTTTTCCCATATTTTCCCCCCTTCACGTACATAGCCATATTTCCCCATTTACAAACTCATTCCCATTGATTGTGCATTCACATAACCAACCATTTCATCAAAGAGTCTAGATATACATCATTGACACACCTTTGGAACCTGTATGCACTCAGAGCTATCTCGTACGGTTCCTATTAAGAACAATGCACCTATAATTTTCCTGAACTGTACTGTGCCTTACCTGAATGTTGTTTCTGTCAACACAGTTCCTAGACTGAGCATGGTTGTTTCCCTTACCTGTTCTATACCTGAACTTTGTTGTTTTCATCACCCTTATTTGATTGACTTGGGAGATGGGAAGAAGAAGTAGGTTTTCAGGCCTATGAGAAACTCTCTCCAAGTGAGCGAGGTTGTTTGGGAAGTGATTCTTTCCAGAGGGATCCCAATTTCAACTATAGTGCTTTGAGAAATCTTGTTCGGCATATTGTTAAAACCCTGGAAGGGAAGTGGGGTAGCCAAAGGAATATTTATCATAGAAGGGGCACACTTCCTAGGGTGGGACATGCATATGGGGAATGAGAGGTTGTAGGATGTTAGTGTGATTTGGATCTTGGGATGAAATCCTTCATGTTGACTGTGTAAATTCCTATTGTCTTAGCCTAGCGTAGGAATCCCTTTACCTAGGTAGATTTTAGTCCCATCTCAGGGGTGGCCATGTACTGAGAGTGATGAGCAACATGGTATAAGGCTGGGAGGTCTGTGGAAGATCTGCATAGATTTGGTGGTATTATATAAAAATATAAGTATCAATTATGTGTTCAATTTCATGTTTTGTATTTGTACATGTATTATATTTATGAGTATCACATGTATATGATGTATGTATAAGCTTATTGTTATTTCCACAATTAATCTATGTATTAGTAGAATGTGTTGTTTATTTAAGTTTTATATGTATAATGTTCCGCAAGAGTTTTTTTCTGGAATATCCCAACAGGTCTATGGATGGGTATGTTACAATTTGAATATCATAAATAAGAGAAGTTTGAATGTGGCATTCCCTGGCCTAGGAGGCCCGGGGATGTTACAATTTGGTATTAGAGCCTCGATTTTTAGCACTAAGCCTGGATGGGCCATAAAAATGGAAATTGAAGCAAGCGTTTCAGAATGAATTGTTGTCAAAATGGAAAAAATTCAAGTTTCATAGTGTCCATGAGTGCCAAGAGGGATCTGAGAGAACTCCTTGAAGATTTTCAGGTCCTATCAAGCATGCCTACTGGGTCTATCTTTGACCATAGTTAGGCTCTAAGTTTCAACTGTTATGTAAAGTGTTTTTTGTTGTTTTAGTACAACCAATAGTCCAAGAACTTCTTGTTGATTTGTTACGGTTGCACTTCCAATTTTAGGTTCTCTAGCATGTAGTTTTAGTAACCAGAAGTTAGCACATGCATACTAAAATAAGTACAACACACCTAAAGATGTTTATAGTTGAAATAAAGAATATCTAAGAGACTAACACATGCATTTTTGTACACAGGTATTTTTGGTCAACATGACCCTGGATAAACCCC
>ML777021.1:205680-236696 GCA_009831015.1 Picea engelmannii | reverse complement strand
TGGGATATCTGTCTATATAATGATGATTAAAGAAAGAGATACAACACGTAATGAAATACAATGGAACCTATATACATAATACAATGGAACATGTATACATAGCAAGCTCCTCACGAGCCTTGCCACAAGAACCAGAGAAAGAAGTGGCCAAACTGTGGTGCACCCTCTCCCTTTGTTGCCCTCTGCACTGAACTAAAGCACCCTAGATAATCAATAACCCAATGAATAAATCCCTCCACAGGAATGTCCTCTCCTGTGCTACCTTTCCACTGAAATTATCAGAGCTCGAATCTTCCAAGTAGATCTGCTACGAGGTAGATGCCAGTCCTCTCAACATGTGCGCCCTCCTCCTAGCAGAAATGATCACCAGAAATAAACTGAGCCATAAACATAATGTCTCTCTCAAGATAAAAAAAGTGCCCAAGCTCTCCTCTCCTTATGCATCAAACTCATATCGATCTGACAAGACCTCCTCCTCTGACGAGAAAATGAAGGAAACAAAATGCACCCTCCTCCTCAAGATGCACACATTCTCCATGAAAATTCTCCCTCTCAAAGATGGATGCTATGGCTCCATGGAAATTCTCTCCATGCAAGCTCAAACCAACCTCAAGATTCTCCTCAAGATCTCAAGGGTTTTTCTCAAACCCTCATGAAGTGCACCCTCCTCTTCAAGAAATGCACCCCTCTTCTCTTCTCCAAAAATCACAAGTGAAGAATAATGTCTCCAAAATGCCTTTACCCTCTCTTTAGACTCCTCATGCCAACCCTAAATGATCAATGGCCTAGATTAGATCTAGACAAGTCTAATCAATGGGTGAGATCAACTCCAAAAATATCACTAAGGAAACCCACTTTCCTTAGTTGCTTTATGTCTATTAATTCACCCACATTGTGAATTAATTGTCACTTTTTGACTTAAAACTCCTAAGTCAAAGTGAAATTAGAATCATAAAGTAAAGTACAAGGGTAATAGTCTTTACCCTTTGTGCTTAGAGAGTCATAAGCACATGGGGACCACTTTCCAAGGTACCCGAATCTCAACACTCCCTCTTACCAAGGAAAGTGCTCGTCACCACCAATATCATCCCTACAGTGGACATGGTTGCCTCCTGGAATATGATCGGTGAGTATGGTTGTACCATGATCGCTGAAAGTGGACTTTGTCACAGATCTGCTCAATCTGCATGATCTATAAATAACATTGAATCTCCATCTATCCAAGATCACCTAGATCTCGGTGTCACACCAAAGATCTCCAACTTGGTCTCCCACCATGGATTTCCTCCTACTCCTAGCCTCTCACCAAGAGTCTCTACTCTTGGCATCTCACCAAGAGTCTCCCCCTCTTGGTCTCTCACCAAGAGTCATGAACTTGGCCTCTCTCCAAGTCACCTACACCTGAAGTGGATCCAGAACCTGATCCTCCCGTCTCAGAAGCTATGTGAGGCTCATGCCTCTATGGTGCCCTTCTTCTCCTCGTCATCAACCTCTGATGCACTAAAGCTGTAGCACCAACTCTATTTCTACTCGACTTCTCTAAAACTGTAGCTATGTTGGGTGGACCAGTCACCCACTCTGAAGATGACCAAGGACACTGAGTCTGATCTCCCTCTAAATAATTGTTGTGCGTTAGTCGATCCTCATCAACTCAGTCTCCCCAACTAATGCTGGAAGGTGTAATAATAGATAAAGTAGTAATGAATGCACACTCTCTCGCAAACTTCTCCTTGAACTCTATCTCCTCTGTTGTCACTGCTAACACATCCTGCCTCTTATTCTTCTTGGGACACTATCCTACACAGTGACCCATCTCTCCACAAGCAAAGCATCTCACTATGCTCATGTCTCTCCTCTTCCCACTGCTGTTGTTGCTCTCTCCTCCCTATGGTGGGGCCCCAAACTTGGGACCATGCCAACCTCCATGACCGGTCTTCTTATTTCCCTTTGTCCAAAGAGCAAGGTTCTCGTCACTAAAAATTGTCTGCTGTTGCTACTGCGACTGTCTAGAAGCCTCAGCTGCAAGCCTAATCTTCTCCTGGATGAAGTCATCCAAAATCCTCTCCCATGTAGGCATAACCTCCCTGGAAACAATGCCCCATACAACTGGACCCCATGGTTTGGTGAAGCTATTCATATCTTGCCTCACCAAAGAGTTAGGGTTCACAACCTCTCCAACGGTTACCAACTCATCTCTGATCTATGTGTATCTACCAAGGAATGAAGTAACTGTCTTGTCCTCGAGCATGTGAATGCCCCTGATTCGGTCATGAAGAAATATCTTCCGGTTTTCATTAGAGATCTCGTACAACTTGCACAAAGATGCCCACATCTCGTATGCACAAGTCTTCCCAGTCAAGTGGGGAATAATGTGATCTCTTACAACATCACATATGATCCTCTTTTCCTTTTTTTTCCTCCTCCTAAACTCTGCAACCAAGGTGGGTGTAGTGACAGTAATGGGAGGAATAGTTTCCTCAACTATGTTCCATAGCTTGAGGTCCTCTAAGACAAAGACCATCCTCGCCTTCCAAGGCGACTAATTGCTAGCCCCAGCTAGCCTATCCTCCACACGCATCTGAGATACTAACATGTATGCCAACTGTGCTCACTCTGATTCTCCCAATTAAAAGTAACGTTGCCTCACTCCTGTCAACATAGGTGTGAAAAGAGGCAAGTGAGTCCACAACCTCACTCCTAATCACTAGGTGTGAAAAGAGGTCGTCTATACAGCCTCACTCCTGTCCACACAAGTGTGAAAAGAGGTTGTCCACAAGTACCAAAAAATTCCCTACCGTCCTCTGAACAAATATTCCCTCTAACAAACACTGAATGATTCAATGTCTGTCCTCAAAAGTCTGCTAAGAATATGTATATGACAACCAACAAAATGCTGTCCCAACTGCTCAAAATTTCAGCCACCTCAGCTCTTATACCATGAATATTTTCAGGTCCTATCAAGCATGCCTATTGGGTCTATCTTTGACCACAGTTAATCTCTAAGTTTCAACTATTATGTAAAGTGTTTGTTGTTGTTTTAGGACATCCAACAGTCCAAGAACTTCTTGCTGATTTATTATGGTTGCACTTCCAAATTTAGGTGCTCTACCATGTAGTTTTAGTAACCAGAAGTTAGCACATGCATACTAAAATAAGTACAACACACCTACATATATTTACAACTGAAATAAAGAATATCTAAGAGACTAACACATGCATTTTTGTACAAAGGTATTTTTGGTCAACATGACCCTGGATAAAACCCCCTCGGGGAAAACTAGTTTGGGATATCTTTCTATATAATGATGATTAAAGTAAGAGATACAACAAGTAATGAAATAAAACGGAACCTGTATATATAGCAAGCTCCTCATGAGCCTTGCCACAAGAACCGGAGAAATATGTGCCCAAACTGTGGTGCGCCCTCTCCCTTTGTTTCCCTCTGCACTGAACTGAAGCACTCTAGCTCATCCATAACCCAATGAAGAAATCAATCCACAGGAATGTCCTCTCCTATGCTTCCTCTCCACTGAAACTGTCAGAGCTCGAATCCTCCAAGCATATATTCTACCAGGTAGATTCCAATCCTCTCAACATGTGCACCCTCCTCCTAGAAGAAATGATCACCAGATATAAATTGAGCCATAAACATAATGCCTCTCTCCATAGAAACAAGCGCCCAAGCTCTACTCTCTCTATGCATCAGACCTCATATCTATATAACAAGACCTCCTCTTCTGATGATAAAATGAAGGAAATAGAATGTTCCCTCCTCCTCAAGATGCGCACCACCTCCATGAAAATGATCCCTCTCAAAGATGGAAGCTATGGCTCCATGGAAATGCTCTCCATGCAAGCTCAAACCAACCTCAAGCTTCTCGAAAAGCTCTCAAGGGTTTTTCTCAAACCCTCATGAAGTGCACCCTCCTTCTCGTCAAGAAATGCGCCCCTCTTCTCTTCTCCAAAAATCACAAGTGAAGAATAATGTCTCCAAAATGCCTTTACCCTCTCTTTAACCTCCTCATGCTAACCCTAAAAGATCAATGGCCTAGATTAGATCTAGCCAAGTCTAATCAATGGGTGAGATCAACTCTAAAAATCTCACTAAGGAAACCCACTTTCCTTAGTTGCTTTATGTCTATTAATTCACCCACATTGTGAATTAGTTGTCACTTTATGACTTAAGTGACATATTTCACTTTTGACTTAAAAATCCTAAGTCAAAGTGAAATTAGAATCATAAAGTAAATTACAAGGGTAATAGTCTTCCCCCTTTGTGCTTAGAGACTCATAAGCACATGGGGACCACTTTCCAAGGTACCCAAATCTCAACACTCCCTCTTACCGAGGAAAGTGATTGTCACCACCAATAGCATCCCTGCAGTGGACATGGTTGCCTCCTGTCATATGCTCGTTGAGTATGGTTGTACCTTGATCGTTGAAAGTGGAATCTATCACAGATCTTCTCAATCTACATGATCTATAATTGGCACTGACTCTCCATCTATCCAAGATCACCTAGATCTCAGCATCACACTAAATATCTCCACCTTGGTCTCCCACCAAAGATTTTCTCCTACTCCTGGCCTCTCACCAAGAGTCTCTACTCTTGGAATCTCAGCAAGAGTCTCCCCCTCTTGGTCTCTCACCAAGAGTCATGAACTTGGTCTCTCGCCAAATCACCTCCACCTAAAGTGTATCCAGAACCTAATCTGCCCATCTCAAAATCTATGTGAGGCTCAAGCCTCCGTGGTGCCCTGGTGCTCCTCCTCATCAACCTATGTTGCACTAAAGCTATAGCACCAACTCTCTGTCTACTTGGATACTTTGAAACTATAGCTATGTTGGGTGGACCAGTCACCCACTCTGAAGATGTCCAGGGACACTGCGTCTGATCTCCCTCTAAATCACTAATGTGCGTCAGTCGGTCCACATCAACTCGGTCTCCCCAACTAATGCTGGAAGGTGTAATAGAAGATAAAGTAGTAATGAATGCGCACTCTCTCGCAAACTTCTCCTCGAACTCTATCTACTCTGTTGTCATTGCTAACACATTGTGCTTCTTCTTCTTCTTGGGACAATGTCCTGCATAGTGACCCATCTCTCCAGAAGCAAAGCATCTCACTGTGCTCATGTCTCTCCTCTTCCCACTGCTATTGTTTCTCTCTCCTCCCTGTGGTGGGGCCCCAAACTTGGGACCTTGTTGACCTCCAAGGTCGGTCTTCTTCTTTCCCTTTGTCCAAAGAGAAAGTTTCTCGTCACCAGAAATTGTCTGTTGTTTGTGCTACTGTTGTCCAGAAACCTCAGATGCAATCCGAATCTCCTCCTGGATGAATTCATCCCACATCCCCTCCCTTGTAGGCATAACCACCCTGGTAAAAATGCCCCATACAAATGGACCCCACGGTTTGGTGAAGCTATTCATAGCTTGCCTCACCAAAGAGTTAGGGTTCACAACCTCTCCGATGGCTGCCAACTCATCTCTGATCTGTGAGTATCTACCAAGGAATGAAGTAACCATATCATCCTCGAGCATGAGAATTCCTCTAATTTGGTCATGAAGAACCATATTCGAGTTCTCATTAGAGCTCTCGTACAACTTGCACAAAGATGCCCACATATCGTATGCACAAGTCTTCCCAGTCAAGTGGGGAATAATGTGATCTCTCACAGCATCACATACGATCCTCTTTGCCTTGTTTTTCCTCCTCCTGAACTCTAAAACCAAGGCAGCTATAGTGATAGGAATGGGAGGAACAGTTGCCTCGACTATTTCCCATAGATCAAGGTCCTCTAAGACAAAGACCATCCTCACCTTCCAAGGCGACCAATTGATAGCCTTGGCTAGCCTGCCCTCCACATGTATCTGAGATACTGACATGTCTTCCAACTGCACTCAATCTAATGCTCCCAATGCAAAGGAACCCTGCCTCACTCCTGTCAACACAAGTGTGAAAAGAGGCAAGAGAATCCACGACCTCGCTCCTAATCACTAGGTGTGAAAAGAGGTCATCTCTACAGCCTCACTCCTGTCCAAGCAGGTGTGAAAAGAGGTTGTCCACAAGTGCCAAAAACTACCCAACTGTCCTCTGCAAAAATCTTCCCTCTAACAACCACTGAATGAGTCAATGGATATCCTAAAAAATCTGCCAAGAAGATGTATATGACAACCAACAAAATGTTGTCCCAACTGCTCAAAATTTCATCCACCTCAACTCTGATACCATGAAGATTTTTAGGTCCTATCAATCATGCCTACTGGGTCTGTCTTTGACCACAGTTAGGCTCTAAGTTTCAACTATTATGTAAAGTGTTTTTTGTTGTTTTAGGACAGCCAATAGTCCAAGAAATTCTTGCTGATTTGTTACGGTTGCACTTCCAATTTTAGGTGCTCTAGCATGTAGTTTTAGTAACCAGGAGTTAGCACATGCATACTAAAATAAGTAAAACACACCTAAAGATCTTTACAACTGAAATAAAGTATATCTAAGAGACTAACACATGCATTTCTGTACACTGGTATTTTTGGTCAACATGACCATGGATAAAAACGCCCGGGGAAAACCACTTTGGGATATCTATCTATATAATTATGATTAAAGTAAGAGATACAACAAGTAATGAAATACAATGGAACCTGTATACATAGCAAGCTCCTCATGAGCCTTTCCATAAGAACCATAGAAAGAAGTGCCCAAACTAGGTGTTCCCTCTCCCTTTGTTGCCCTTTGCACTGAACTGAAGTGCCCTAGCTCATTAGTAACCCAATGAAGAAATATTTTCATAGGAATGTCCTCTCCTATGTTGCCTCTCCAATAAAACTCTCAGATCTTGAATCCTCCAAGCATATCTACTACCAGGTAGCTTCCAGTCCTCTCAACATGTGCACCCTCCTCATAGCATAAATGATCACTAGAAATAAACTGAGCCATAAACGGAATGTCTCTCTCCATAGAAACAAGATCCCAATCTCTCCTCTCCCTATGTATCATACCTCATCTCAATTTGACAATACCTCCTCCTATAATGAGAAAATGAAGGAAATAGAATGCACCCTCCTCCTCAAGATGCGCACCTCCTCCATGAAAATGCTCCCTCTCAAAGATGGAAGTTATGGCTCCATGGAAATGCTCTCCATGAAATCTCAAACCAACCTCAAACTTCTCCTCAAACTCTCAAGGTTTTTTCTCAAACCCTCATGAAGTGCGCCCTCCTTCTCCTCGAGAAATGCACCCCTCTTCTCTTCTCGAAAAATCACAAGTGAAGAATAATGTCTCCAAAATGCCTTTACCCTCTCTTTAGCCTCCTCATGCCAACCCTAAAAGATCAATGGCCTAGATTAGATCTATCAAAGTCCAATAAATGGGTGAGATCAACTCCAAAAATATCACTAAGGAAACACACTTTCCTTAGTTTTTTTATGTCTATTAATTCACCCACATTGTGAATTAATTGTCACTTTATGACTTAAGTGACATATTTCACTTTTGACTTAAAACCCCTAAGTCAAAGTGAAATTAGAATCATAAAGTAAAGTACAAGGGTAATAATCTTCCCCCTTTGTTCTTAGAGACTCATAAGCACATGGGGATCACTTTCCAAGGTACCCAAATCTCAACACTCCTTAGTTGTGTTTGAAAGCTCAGGAAGTTTAGTGGTTCGAGAAATCCAGGAGAGGAAAGAAACCATAGTAACCTTGGTTTTGGGGCCACAAAGTTTAGATTTAGGACTTAGGATCTATTAGAGAGAAGGCATATCATTCACATCCATCATATATGGAAAAGGAGCACAATGATTAACCTTCAAGTCCGTCAGACTTTGTTTCTTCGACAAATTTTAAGATTTTGACAAAAGGAGGAAAAATCCCTGAAGCTCTGAAGTCCTAGAGTGGATCTATACTATATATCATTTGGAAGAAGGTGAACTGTTGGATCCCCCAAGTGGTTTGGAAGTTCAGTGTTCAGGTAAATGTGTTTGTGGTTGCGCAGAGTGGAGTTTTCTCCAAAGTTTCGAAGTCTGTAACTAATGGGCATCGTCCATTAACGAAGACACATGCTCGCAGATTAGAAATTGTTTTTAATTTCAATGTCTGGAATTTTGGGGGTGGGATGGTGTCCAGCTGTGAAATCCTCTGAAGCCTAAAGTTACGAAGTCCCAGAGCCCTGAATTCCTAAATCTCTAGTGAATGCATGTTCAAAAGTCCAGCGTTCGGGTGTTTTGAAGTGCTCTGGCTTGGAATTACATGAAGTCCTGGAGCATCGGAGTGGCGTGACATGATGATGTCACCTAGAGTGGCATGGACCTGATCGAGAGCTCAAACTCTCAGTGATTGGGAGTTTAAGAGTGTGCATATGAGAAGTTTCCCGAAATCCCGAATCTTCTTGGAACAACTGTTTGAAAGTTCGACATTCGGGAGTTATCAAGTATGTGGGTGTGAAATCTTCTGAAGCCCCAAGTTTCAAAGTCCTGGAATGTCAGAATGACATGGCATGATGATTTCACCTAGAGTGACATGGACCTATTTGATAGTTTTGAATGGTGTTGTACAGGGAACCTCTAAAGCCTGAATTTTCGAAGTCACGAAGCATCGGAGTGATGTGGCCTGCTGATGTCACCTAGGGTGATGTGGAAACACTTGAAGCCTGCCACATGTCATGATGTTTCATTCTTTTCAAAGACCTTTTGTGATAGTTAGAACTTGACACGTGTCACCTGTCATATTGGACCACATGTCATCCCCTTTTTTTCTACCATGTAGCACCCCCTGGTGCGTGGCTTTTGTTGAAACTCTAGAAATTCAAAAGTTCTACGTTCAGGGAAAAGTGTGTATTTTGATGCAAGGACCTTTGAAGCACGAAGCCTCAAAGATATTTTTTGGGTGTTCTCCAGTTAGACGTTCAAAGGAAAAACCATATGATGAAGGTAAAACCTCTTAATCTTGAAGAAACAAAGTGCCAGAGTAATGAAACTCCAAAGTGCCATCCTGAGAATTCAGAAATTTGGTGTTTGGGGAAAGTGGAGTATGTGGTTATAGGAATCTTTGAATCACAAAGCTATGAAGATCTTCTCCAGGAAATTGCAAGTTCGGAGTTTGGAGGGAACAATGTGTGGAGTTGGTTGAACTTTTGAAGCTTGAAGTTTCGAAGTCTCGAAGCTTCAAAGTAGCAGAGGCCCGAAGCTCCGAAGATGTACTGTGCAAGGATTCGCCAGTTCGATGTTTGGGAGAAATAAGGCATGAGGTAGTAAGAGCCTTTGAAGCCTGAAGTTTCGAAGCCCCAAAGTCTCAAAGCACGAGATGAGCACATATCGAGTGTGATATTGGAAAAATCCCTTGGTCATATGAGACTTCGATCAGAATAAAAGAGGGCTAGTACCAAATTATTGTTTTCAAAGAAAACTTGTTCAGATATTCATAAATTCTTGCTCAAAACTCAGAATTGAGAAAGGGAGAATTCATTGGAAATATATTGGACAATAGAACATAACTATTCACCCATAAAATTGATTTGAACCATCAATTTCTCAGAAAATTAGAAGAAATGAATCGGATATATTATTGAACCAAAATGGTTCATATTTTCATGAAATTGTTGAATCAGATACCCTGAAAAAGTTTAGTTGGCTACATATTTTGCAGAGTTAACAACAACTAGATCATATAGGGATCAAAATAGAGTGTAGAGACATGGAATATGCACAAGGGGATTACAAACAGGAAGATGATATTATAGGGATGGATGTCCATTTTGGTATTGAAGGAACAAACTCCAATGGACATGGAGAAGGAAAGGATGAAAACATGAATATGGTAGAGACCATTAGAAATTTACAAAAAGATGTCCAAAGTCACAAGGTTGATAATGAAAGGATTATAAAATCCAAAGAGTGGCAGGAGGACTTCAACATGACATTAATGCAGATCTTGGACATCATTGAAAAGAAATTGTATAACAAGAATGGCTCAAGAAAATCAAGAAGTCATAGGTATCCTGAGGAAAAAGGAAGATGAAGGAGTGCTAGCAGACATAACCATCACTCCCAAAGGAATTCCAATAGGATATCACACAAGAAATCAAGTCCATCCCTTGTCAGGAAGAATCATAGGAGGTATGGGGTGGATGAACTGCAAGGAGAAATGAACAATATCAAACCTCCTACGTTTGATGGTGAGCACAAGAAGGATGAAGATGTTGAGACACGGTTGATAGGAATGAGAAATTACTTACAATTGCATAATTATTCTTCACATGCAGAAGGAATAATTGATGTTTATTAGCTTAAGGGAAAGGTATCCATGTGGTGGAATCAGCTAGTGCATGTGCAACACATTAAAGAGAAAAATGTTTATTGGAAGGAATTCAAGAAGTATTTTGAAACAAAATACTTGACTAAGAGATATTATGACAAGAAAATGAAGGTGTTCTTTAAACTCAAACTTGGAAGTATGTCCATTGATGAATATGAAAGAAGGTTTTTGTAACTTTTGAAGTATGTCTCCTTTATCAAGGATGAGACAGTTAATATTCAAAGGTATCTGAGTGTGCCGCCATATTTCATCAGTGACAAGATTCAATATGATGATCCCAAGACATCAGAAGATACCATAAGGTGAGCTAAATTATTATATGATCAGCATAAAGGAAAGCCAACTTTCCAAAAAGATTGGGAAGACAAAGAGAAGTTCAATATGGAATATAGGAAGAAGGGGAATAAGCCACCATTCTTCAAAAACAGTCCTCAAGTAAATCCAACTTCTAGAGAGCCCAGAGCGATTGAGACATGTGGATAAAGGCTAGGGAAAACACCCATTCAATGTTAGGGTTGTAAAGGAGATCATATGTATAGAGATTGTCCTCACAAAAGTGACAAAGTGAGAGATGTTCACAATGTAAAACAAGTTGAAGCAATGGAAGACATGGGAAGAAATGTGACAAGCATCTATGCATCCATGGAAAACAAGCAAACAAAGTTTCAATCACACATGATTGAAGTGGAAGGTATTATCAACAACCAAACAATTTCAATTTTAATTGATTCGGGATCTATTCATATTTATATAGATCCTAATATGGTGGAAATATTTCATTTTCCAAGAAGTTGGCATGGGAAATCTTGGTTGGTATAGCTGGCTACCGGAGCCAAGAGAAAAGCTAATGAGTCGGTTAAGTCATGTCCAGTGGGCATGAATGGCTTGAGAACTAAGGCAGATTTGAACATATTTTCTTTAGGTTCCTATGACTATCTAATTGGGATGGATTGGTTGGACCAACACCATGTTGTCTTAGACTGTCATAAAAAGGCATTTACTTGCCTAGATGAGGAAGGGAACCTAAGGACAATGCAAATAATTCCTAGGGAAATAGTTGTTAGAGAAATCTCAACAATGCAGTTGAAGAAGTGTTATAGAAAGGTTTGTCAAATATTTGCAGCCCATATGGAAGAAAAACCTAAGGATAAGGTGTTAAATATTGAAGATTATGCAGTCCTAAAGGATTTTGGGGATGTATTTAAAGAAATACTAGGACTATTCCCTAAGCGAGATATTGATTTGTCTATAAATTTGATGCATGGAGCAGCTCCAGTATCCAAAACTCCTTACAGGATGAGTACACTGAAGCTGAAGGAGTTGCAAATGTAGCTTGAAGAGCTTCTGAAGTAGGGGTATATATGCCCAAGTGTGTCACCTTGGGGTTCCCCAGTTTTATTTTGTGAAGAAGGATGGAACATTGAGACTTTGTATTGACTTCAGATAGTTGAACAAATTAACTGTAAAGAATAAGTATCCGTTGCCAAGGATAGATGACCTCTTTGATAAGTTGAAGAATGAAAAAATATTCTCAAATATTGATCTCAAATCAGGTTATCATTAGATAATAATTAAAGATGAATACATCAACAAGACTTCCTTTAGAACTAGGTATGGTCATTATGAGTTCATAGTGGTGCCATTTGGGTTATCAAATGCACCAGTTATCTTCATATCTCTAATGAATGGTGTTTTCTAAGAGTAATTAGATCAATTTTTCATTGTCTTTTGAGATGACATTCTTATATATTCCAAGTCCAAAGAAGAGCATCAGAAGAACTTGAAGATGGTACTGCAAGTATTAAGGGAGCATGAGTTGTATGAAAAATTAAGCAAGTGCTCATTTTATCAAAACCAAATTCATTATTTGGGGCATATCATATGTGAGGAAGGGATAGCAGTGGATCAAGAAGGGCCAGAGTTGCTCAGGGAAATGGAAGAGAAGAAGTAAAAAATAAATCATAATTTAAAGGTTGTTCAAGAGAGGCAGAAAATCTATGTTGATAAGGGAAGAATTCACAGGGAATTCTTCGTAGGTGATCATGTATTCTTGAAAGTGAAGGCCAACAAAATTTCCATGAAGTTGGGAAATTGTTCAAAGTTGCCAGCTCATTATTGTGGGTCATTTGAAATCCTAGAGAGGATTGGGCCTGTAGCTTATATGCATGCATTACCTGCATCAATGTCTATTCATAATGTGTTCCATGTATCATTTCTCAAGAAGTATATACCTGATGCTCATCATGTTATTGATTGGAATATGATTCAGGTGGAGAAAGAAGGTGTTTTTCAAGTGCATCCAGTGTGCATACTGGACCATAAGACCAAGTATCTCTAGAATAGAGATATAGAGTTAGTAAAGGTCCAATGAACCTGGAACAGTTATGAGGATGCAAGTTGGGAGCATGAAGATGCTATGCAGGCAGAATACCTGTATATTTTTGAAAATCTTGATGATAATATGTAAATAAGCTTCACTGAGGACATTTCATAAATAAGGGGAGGGGATTGTTATACCTCAAGGCCGAGCCCCAACTAATTATAAACATGTTTTATAGGCTGGTGAGCCAAGTGATTATAACCTAGGATGCTTATGTGATGATTAGGTCAGAGAGCCTAGATGCTTAAGGCCAGTGAGCCTATTTTTGTATATGTAAACACTCATATATTTAACATAATACATTGTTGCATGTAGACCGACCACGGTTAAATAGTATGGGGGACTAAGCTCCACTAGGAATGGAAAGGGAGGGACTAGGAGACTAGGAAAAAGGGTTAATCTTGAGGGATTAACTCCAAGAGAATATTATATTACTATTTCCTAAATACTATGGTGAGGATAATTATTTTATCCTAAGTCTCATAGAAGAGGGAATGAATCACAAGTGGAGAGAAAATGAGATCCAAGAGAGCCATGTGTCAATCATGGCACATGAAAATATATGTGGGGAAAATAGTCTATTTTCCCATATTTTCCCCCATTCACGCACAAATCCATCTTTCCCCATTCATGAACGCATTCCCACTGAATGAGCATTGACGCAACCTGTGATTTCCTCGAAGAGTCTAACTCTACATCATTGATGCACCTTTGGAACTTGTACGGACTCTGAGCTACCCCATACCTTTCCTATTAAGAAAAATTCACTTGTACTTTTCCTGAACTGTACTATGCCTTACTTGAATGATTTTGCTACCAACACGGTTCTTAGAATGAGCGTGGTTGTTTCCCTTACTTGTTCTATACCCGAAATTTATTTTTTCCATCGCCCTTATTTGATTGACTTGGGAACTGGGTAGAAGAAGCAGGTTGTTTGGCATGTGTATTTGAAGAGGTGGGTTTTCAGGCCCATGGATTGAAGAAGCAGGTTGCTAGGCATGTGAGAAACTCTCTCTAGCTGAGAGAGGTTGTTGGGAAAGTGATTTTTTTCTGAGGGATACCAACTATAGTGATAGTGCTCTCATAATTCTTGTCCGGCCTATAGTTCAATCCCTGGAAGGGAAGTGGGGCAGCTGAAGTACTATTTAGCAGAGAAGGGGCACACTTCCTGGGGTGGGACAAGCATATGGGGAATGAGAGGTTGTAGGTTGTTAGTGTGAGTTGACTCCTGAGAAGAAATCCTTCTTGTTGACTGCGTAATTTCATGTTGTCTCAGCCTAGCCTAGGAATCCCTTTACCTGAGTGGAATTTAGTCCCATATCGGGGGTGACCCACTCCTGAGAGTGATGAGAAGCATGGTCTATGTTTGGGAGGTTCGTGGAAAGTCTGAACACAATTGGTGGTCTTCTATAAAAAGATAATTATAAATTATGTGTTCAATTGCATGCTATTTATTTGTACATGTCTTATATTTATGATTATTGTATGTATATGATGTATGTATAGGCTTACTG
Source organism: Picea engelmannii (assembly GCA_009831015.1). Lineage (NCBI taxonomy): Eukaryota > Viridiplantae > Streptophyta > Pinopsida > Pinales > Pinaceae > Picea > Picea engelmannii. Next base: position 222,496 of record ML777021.1, on the reverse strand, counting down.
TTATTTATGTAATTAATCTATGTATTAGCAGGATGCATTGTCTATTTAAGTTTTATATGTATAATGTTCTGCAATAGTTTCTATGTTGCATATCCCAATAGGTCTATCGTTGGGTATGTTACAATTTGAATATAAAAAATAAGAGAAGTTTGATTGTGGAATTCCTCGACCTGGGAGGCCTGGGGATGCTACACCAGGGAAGAATCATTTGCTAGGTTTCACTGTGAATCATGCTGGAATAATAGCCTAGTTAGATTGAATGGTCCAGTTTTATCAATCAGGAACAATTATTCTTCTATGCTTGGGAAGCATAGTCCAGACAACCCATGGATGATGTTTAACTTTCCGAGGGCAGATTCTCTTCCAGATATCACATATGTGAGTGGAAGAATGGCCCAAATAATTGAGTTTATATCATGACATTTTTTATGCAGGTTGATATTAGATGATATGATTATTGTGGAGAATGTATGTCTCTGGACAGTAGTTGTACGCTACTATGGTGGATGTGATCCACTGGTAGTTACTATGTGTCATGAGCTAGTAATCGTGTGCTATTAGGAGTCATTATGTACCACTGGATAGTAGTTGTATACTACTATGAATAGACATAGTTGTGTTCTATTGGATGGAATTGTAGAAGTTGTATACTACTATCTGATTTCCATGGAGACTACCGCTAGTGTTGGAGATGATTTCCATCTAGATGGATAGTCAGTGTGTTGATAGACAAACATTCTCTAGGAAGAGAATTGTCCTGGAAAAACAAATTGTTAGTGGAAAGACATTTTCCCTATGGAAAATGGTCTAGGTTGGAAGATTGTTGACATATCATGGACTGGTATTTTTCCTGAGGAACATTTATTGGCCCGATCAAGTTGAATAGTCCTCCTCCTAAGGACATGATGTCCCAATTAGGGTGGCTGATACAGGACTGATATTTTCTAAGGAATATGAGTAGATATTGATCTCTATGGTACATATGACCCGATTAGAAAGTAGTCAAATACTAACATTCCTATAGGAATGGTCTCTATAGCCCATAGGGTGGCTTTCAGGGACATCTATTCTTCTAGGATGTATTCCCAGATTAGAATAATGGTTCTTGTATCTCTTTGTTGAGTGAGTGACTTATTCGACATCATGCCTGATTACTCAGATGGAGTATGTCCTCAAGCAATGATGCAGTTGATGCTATCATATGATACAAATAGTGGTGATGTTTCTTGTAAGTTGATCTACGTGATCATGCGATATCTTGTGTGGCTGCGATGATGCTACTAGTAGAATGGTTTATTTTTTCTCAATACCATTTCCTTTAATACAAGGAAGTGTTGACATTATGGTAGTTTCCTTTAATAGCTAGAAGGAAGTGTTGACATTATGGTAGTTTCCAGAGGTATTAACCTATACATGTAAGGTTTGAAAAGTCTAGAATATTCTTGGAAGCAAGAGAAACCATAGAAGGTTAGGATATAACCTTAGAAGATAAGTCGGCTCAAGATAATAATTTATATTTAATTATTATCCTCCAGAAGTAGAAGTCAACCCAGTTAGGTCACTTGGAGGAGTATAAATAAGAGGGCACTAGATCTCATTTGACACAATCACTCTCACAACTGCATAAGGACAAGTGGTGTGCATGACTAGAGGATAGTTGCAGATGCTGCAGTAGTGACTTAGTCTTTGGTTATGGTTTAGAATTTCTTCCTTGATTATGGTTTGGACTCTTTGCTTACTATGCTAACTTTGGAGAGAAGTACACTACCTTGGTTGGATACTGGTTGATCTAAAAATTAACTTGATCTAAAATTCAATATCTTTTAACCATTATTTGCATCTGAATTTTTAACTGTTAACCACATTTGTAATGCAAAATTAAAGAACATCCATCAAGCACATGAGCACATAAACATGTAAGCAAACCATCCATGAACAAGAATTGGTAACAGAGTTCACTAGACCCCCTGGCTACATCTCCGGGCCACTTTCCAAATGGTAAGGCTGATATATTAAGAATTCAAATGCTTACAAAGTGAATTCTGAATTCTTTCAATCATATACAGTAATAGACTTCAACAAAAGTTGCAAGATGAAATTCTGAGACATTAAAGTATGAACATGAATACCTTTCTGTGTATTCGAAAGATTCTGTGAGCACTTTTCTATCTGGATGCCTAAATGCAAAAACTGAAGCTGGATCTCTAATCCTTACGAAAAACTGATACTTTTGAGTATAAACTCAATATATTTCAGAACTGGACTCAGAGTGCCCTTCTTGGCACAACTCCCAAAATCTTCCTCTGATCCGTACAGTCAGTACATCCATGAGATGTGTGCAAATCCAAAACCACCTCGATCCATGTGTAAAACCACCTCAGTTTGTGTGCAAATCCAACTCGGGCTATGTGAAAAACCACCTCGGTCTACGTGCAAAACACCTCGATCACTGTGCAAAACCACCTCAGTTTGCGTACCAATCTCTATCTGCATCAAAATTCCCCCTCCGAATCCGTGCCCATGACTCATTTAAATAATGGAAAAATCCCAAAAGAGGGGCGTGAGCCATAGGCCACGCACCCATCCAAATCCCACCAAAATTGGCAATGTTTAAGGTTATTTCACCACCTCTCGCCACGTCTCATGGCGGTGGCGCGTTGGTAGTTGTGGTAGTTAGGGGGGCAGAAGTCCCAGGGTCAAACCCATGGGCTTCTCCTCCCACCGCATATGTGATATGGTATGGCGCGATTATGGTTTGGATATATGTTTTGACTTTGGATATAAGTTATGGTTTGGTGCGTTTATAACATATGGCACCTTTATAACATATGGTTGGTTTGATATATGGTTGGTCTTTGGTTTATGGCAAAGCTTGTGGAGGCATATGGTAAGGTTTCAATCTAACACTTAGATACCAAGGGGGGGGCTCGGTGTTGGCAAGGTTGAGGGCTAAGCCCTTGACTATCCCCCTTTTTCCCAACCATGGGGTCATGGTGCCCTTATCCTAAGGTCTTGGGTTCAATTCCCATAGCCCCAAATTACATTTTTTTAACCATTTCTAACCATTTTTCACCATTTTAACCATCTTTGATGAAACTTCAACTGCTAATATCTTCGTCATCTGGAGGTCATTTTTCCCGAAATGAACATCACCAGAAATATGGTGACGAGCTATTCCACTTTATAAGATTTAATTTTCATTTTGAATACTTTAAATCTATCGAATTTTGAGATGATCCACCTGGATCAAACCTTCCCACTGGAAATCTTTTTGGCCACAAAAAGTATGAAATCATTCAAAAAATAAGTGAGGGTATAATTCCCTCACTCTTCCGGTCTCTAACCACCTTTCTTTTCTTGGATGCATTCCTTTTAACCCCACATGAAGAAACTCCATGTATTTTCTTCATGAATATCTGACCTTCTTGTCCAGTATTACATCTTGCTGAAGTTCATTAAGATACTCAGGAGAAAAATCATCCACAGAAGGTACTTGAACCTATACATATTGGTCTATAATCATAGGCGGCTCATACAATTTCAATTTTTCCACATTAACAACTGAATACATTTTCATATAAGGAGGCAATTCTAATCGGAAAGCATTATTACTGACTTTGTCCAAAATTGTAAAGGGTCCATACTTGATAGGTTTCAACTTTCTACCTTCACCTTGAAGTCGATCTTTGTTGATATGAAGCCATACTTGATCACCAATCTGAAAATTATGATCTATGCGATGCTTGTCATGCCTTTTTTTGTATTTGGTATGACTTGATTCCAACTGTTCCTGCACTGCTTGATAAATTACCTGAATCTGTTGAATAAATCTTCGAGCTTTATCTGCATCAACCTGTTCACATTCCACTACATCTTTCCCAAAAATGAATTCTAAAGGAGACTTTGGCAAGTACCCAAAACATGTATCGAAGGGAGACTTTTGAGTAGAAGAGTGTATAGCTATGTTGTAGGCATGTTGTACATAATTCAATTGTTCATCCCAAAGCTTGGTATGCTTATCACAATACCCTCGAAGAAGATGTTCCATAGTCCGGTTGACTAGTTTAGTTTGACCGTCGATTTGTGGATGAAATGTTGTGCTTTTCTTTAGCTTTGTGTCCATAAGTTGCCATAAACATGACCAAAATTTCCCAAGAAAATGGGAATCTCGATCAGAAATAATAGAAGTAGGAAGTCCAAAATGGACCCATACATTTTGGAAGAACAAATGAGCAATCATCTTCGCTATGATCTGCTTTTTACAAGGCATGAGTATACACATTTTACTGAATTGATCCATAACAACATACAAATAGTCATGTCCTTTTCTAGACATTGGTAAACCTCCTACAAAATCCATTGAAACACTTTCCCATGGACGAGAAGGAACTGGAAGTGGAGTGTACAAGCCTAACTTTCTATTACTTGGTTTTCTTGTTTCACACATGACACAACATTTTATATATTTGGACACTGTTTCATTCATTCGAGGCCAATAACAGAATTTTTGTGATTGTGCTACGGTTTTACCTACTCCAAAATGCCTGAAATGAGAGAAGTGTGAGCTTCTCTTATCACATGCACTCTTTCACTTTGTGTAATACATATTTTACCAAGATGATACAACAACTTGTCATTGATATGATAATTCAATTCTTCATTCTGATAACCATGCCTTAGTGATTCATAAACTTCTTTGAAATCTTCATCCTTAGTATATAGTTCAACATAGCTTGCATGAACTAAAGGACTTTGTTGAATAACAATAGAAGCATTTGTTGGAGGTCTAGATAACATATCTGCAACTTTGTTCTGAATTCCTTTCTTATACTTAATAACCAAATGAAATTGTTGTAAAAAACCTATCCATCTGAAATGCCTTGATTGTCGTAGCTTAGTTTGTGATTGTAAATATTGTAGTGATTGATGATAAGTATGTATGATTGTTTCTTTACCCATTAGGTAATGTTTCCACTTTTTAACACTTTTTACTAATGCATACAACTCTTTGTCATAGGTTGGATAGTTGATTATTTTTTTAGAGAAAGTTTAAGAATGATAGCATATTGGTTTTTTATGTTGCATTAAGACTGCCCCCATTGCATAACCACTAGCATCAGTTTCTATCTCAAATGGTTGGTGTAGATCTGGTAGTGCAAGTACTGGAGTTGTGCTGATCTTTTCTTTTAGTGTGTCGAAGGCTTCTGTGCCTTTCCTTCCCACTGAAAGACTCTGTTCATACCTATCAAAGCATGTAAGGGAGAAGATATGAAGGAGAAGTTTGCAATGAACTTCCTCCAATATTGGGATTCTCCCAAAAATCTTCTTACATCTGTTACATTATTTGGCTTAGGCCAATTTACAATGACCTCAAATTTAGAGGGATCAATCTTCAATTCACCTCCCCCTACAATGTAACCTAGATATACTAAAGATGTCTTTCCAAATTCACATTTAGACATATTTAAATACAATTGTTCCCTTACAAGTACATCCAATACATGTTTAACATGCTTGACATGCTCTTCCCAAGTTCGACTAAAAATCAGAATATCAACTAAGTAGACTATGAAAAAATCATCAATGAAGGGTCTAAACACATCATTCATCACCCTCATAAATGTCGCAGGTGCATTACAAATCCCGAATGGCATTACTACCCATTCATACAATCTTTGTTTGGTTTTAAAAGTTGTTTTCCAAATATCATTGTCATGAATACAGATTTGATGATAGCCAATTCTTAAGTCTAACTTAGTGAAAAATATTTCATTCTTTAATTGATCTAAAAGATCATCAATTCGAGGAACAGGATACTTGTTATTTATTGTGATTCTGATCAGTGCCCTGTAATCAACACACATAAGCCATGTGCCATCTTTTTTTGGCACCAAAACAATTGGTGAACCACACGGAGAGGAACTTGGTTGAATGGCCCCTCTTTCAATCAATTCCTGAACCTGTTTCTTTATCTCTGCATTCTCAATAATGGAAGACCTGTACATACCAACATTAGGAAGAGGTGCATCCTGCTGCAAATGTATTTCATGTTGAATTTCCCTTTTAGGAGGTAAACCTTCAGGTTCTTGAAACAAAATATCATAATCAGATACCACCTTTATCAATTCCTTTTTAAGTTTAGGATCACAACCTTTAAAGGATTCATTTTTTTCAACATCTTTTGCTTTGACTATTATAAGCACAAAGTTCTTACTTGCATTTATTAACCTCTTCATTTGATTTGCAGAAACTAAAGAAAGATTAGTTTTCATGCGATGTGCATGAATGATATATTCAATACCATCCTTAGTGAGCTAATACCTATTATCTTCCCTATAAAAGATAGCCTTCCTATCATATAGATATGGACTACCTAACACAATACCAAAGATATCCAATGGAACCACATCTAGATCTACCTCATCCACAAATCCAGAAGTGATGGAAAACCTAAGTCTTCACTCTTTTGTAACTTGTAATCGTGCATTATGACATACCCATCCAAGTGGATATGGCTTAGGGTGTAACTTAGTTTCCAATTGTAATTTTTTAACAATTTCTTCTGAAATGAGGTTTGCTTGTGATCTACTATCAAAAAGAGTTTCAATTTTTGTATGCTTAGAGATAACTCTAATATGAAATAACTCACTTCTATTTCTTTCATCAATAACAGGTTCATTTCTTCAAATATAACAAGAAGGAATATTACCTTGGATGCTTGTATCAATCACCTTAGTTTCATCCCCAGAGTCTGATCCCAAATCATGTTGGATTACTGTTGCAATAGTCTTTTTGTCTTCTTTATTCTGAAACTTTTCAGGCTTGAGCTCCGGATGAAGTTTCCAACATTTGGAAGCATCATGACCTTTCTTCTGGCAACGAGTACATGTAGGCTTATCTCCTTCCCTCTTCAAAGTAGTTGTGTGCTTACCTTTCCCTTTACCTTTAAACTTATTTCCATCAGGTTTGAAAGGTTTCTTGGAAAAGTTCTCTTTGGTATTCTTCCCCTTTGTCTCTATGTGAGTTGCTTGAACACACACCTCATCAAGGTTAGTCGAATTAAACATCAATATCATATGACGTAAATAACTATGAAATCCTCCTATATATTTGAGAAGAGTTTCCTGGGTGTAGAGAGGTATACCAAGTACCAATGCTCCTTTTTGAAATTCTTGTGTGTATTCTTTCACACTTTGTCCCTTACCTTGCCTCAAATTCTGCCAATTCATCATAGCTTGCTGCATATACCCTAATGGATAAAATTTCTTTTTAAGTGTTGAAATGAACTCATACCAAGAGGAAACGATTTTTCCTTTTGTGGAAAGATCCTCTTGAGATCTTCTCTCCACCCAAATGAGAGCAGTCCCTCCAAGTCGAAGAGAAGCCAACTGAATTTTAACATCATCTTTAGTAAACTTTTGAATCCTACAATAAACTTCAATTTGACGAATCCAATTGTCCAATTTTTCAGCATTAAGCTCTCCATTATACATAGGTAATTCAAACTTAATATCAAGCTTTAAATGAGGCATATTAAGATCAACTTTTGTTTTTTGTTTTTCAACTGGAGAAGGAATAGAACCATCAAGAAAAGATGGAGAAGTTGGTGGGGTTTTAGGAGGTTCCTCACCACCTCCTTCTTTTTTACCTTCTGTATGAGATGGTCCACCTTGTTCACCTTTATTTCGATCTTGATAGAGTTCCTCTACCATCGTTTGCATTCTCATGAAAGCTTTCAGAAATTCCCCTTCAGAAGGGATAGAAGAAGTTTCTTCTTCTCCTTTTTGTGAAGACATCCTTCCTCTTCTTGAACCAATATATATATCAAAATCTTCAAGTTCTCTTTCACCACACTGAAGCTTGGACCTTGTTAACATAAACTCAAAAATGCACTAGTTAACCTCGCTCTGATACCAACTTGATCTGAAAATTAACTTGATCTAAAATTCAAGATATTTTAACCATTATTTGCATTTGAATTTTTAACTGTTAACCACCTTTGTAATGAAAAATTAAAGAAAATCCATCAAGCACATGAGCACATAAACATGTAAGCAAACCATCCATGAATAAGAATTGGTAATGGAGTTCACCGGAGCCCCTGGCTACGTCTCCGGGCCACTTTCCAAATGGCAAGGCCGATAGATTAAGTATTCAAATGATTACAAAGTGAATTCTAAATTTTGTCTGTCATATACAATAACAGACTTCAACAACAGATGGAAGATGAAATTCTGAGACTTTAAAGTATGAACATGTATACCTTTCTGTGTATCCGAAAGATTCTGTGAGCACATTTCTGTCTGGATGCCTGAATGCAAAAACTGAATCTGGATCTTTAATCCTTACGAAAAACTGATACTTTTGAGTATAAACTCGATATATTTCAGAATTGGACTCAGAGTGCCCTTCTTGGCACTACTCCCAAAATCTGCCTCTAATCCGTATAGTCAGTTTGGCATCGAGATGCGTGTAAATCCAAAACCACCTTGATCCATGTGAAAAACCACCTCGGTTTACGTGCAAATCCACCTTGGGCTGTGTGCAAAACCACCTCGATCCACGTGGAAAACACCTCAGTCACTGTTCAAAAAAAACTTGGTTTGTGTACCAGTCTTTGTCTGGATCAAAACTCCCCCTCCGAATCCGTGCCTATGTCTCATTTAAATAATGGAAAATACCCAAAAGGGGGGCGTGAGCCATAGGCCACGCGCCCATCCAAATCCCACCAAAATCGGCAATGTTTAAGATTATTTTGCCACCTCTCGCCACGTCTCATGGCGATGGCGCATTGGTAGCCGTGGTAGTTAGGGGGGCAGAAGTCCCGGGGTCAAACCCGCAGGGTTCTCCTCCCACCGCATATGTGATACGGTATGGCGCGATTATGGTTTGGATATATGTTTTGACTTTGGATATAAGTTATGGTTTGGCGTGTTTATAACATATGGCCCGTTTATAACATATGGTGGGTCTTTGGTTTATGGCAAAGCTTGTGGAGGCATATGGTAAGGTTTCAATCTAACACTTAGATACCAAGGGGGGGCCTTGGTGTTGGCAAGGTTGAGGGATAAGCCCTTGACCATCCCCCTTTTTTCCAACCATGGGGTCATGGTGGCCTTATCCTAAGGTCTTGGGTTCAATTCCCATAGCCCCAAATTACATTTTTTTAACCATTTCCACCCATTTTTCACCATTTTAACCATCTTTGACGAAACTTCAACTGTTGATATCTTCGTCATTTGGAGGTCATTTTTCCTTAAACGAATGTCACCGGAAAGTTGTTGACGAGATCTTCCACTTTGTAAGATTTACTTTGCATTTTGAATACTTTAACTCTATCGAAGTTTGAGATGATCCACCTGGATCACTGGTTCTAGGGTTTTTTTTCTGAAATTATTCTATCTGTCAAGGTTAAGGTGCTCGGGGGTATCTTCGGCCTATCGTTGGGTGATAATATTGCTATATTCTCTATAGATAAATGAGAAAACCTATTATTATAACAGATATCTCATTGGAAAGAACCATTCAAGGAATAAAACATTTTTATATGGCTAAAGTATGCTAATTGAAACCCTTATCCCCCCCCCAGAATGTCCAAAAAACATCGCTTAGGGCCTCAAAATGGGAAAAACAGTTTGGGACTTGAAAAACCATATAACAATTGCAAAGAAGATACAAAATTGCTGAGTTAATGGATGAGGTGCGTGGCCATCGATATTGACCTAGATCGGTCCTCCCCCTTAGGAATCGATGGTCTCCATTACCTCGAATTCCCTCATTAGATGGGGAAACTTCTACTAAATTTATCTCTTAGTGAACCACTTTCCTTGGTGAACAAGTTTCCCTACTTTGATGACTCGATAGATATGTATGTTCTATTGGTGGGTGATTTTCATCTATTTATCCATGATTATATCTATTGTATCCTACTCAAGGTAGTCAAGGTTGAGTTTTGTAGGGGGAAGTGCTCATCTACCTTTGAGGTATCCAATAGATGTGGAAAATATGAGCAAAGGAGCTCCACTCTAAAGACTAGATGTGGGCCAAGGAATAGGGAAATACTTAATTCAAAATCATTCTAACCTGCAACCTTGGTGATGGTGTAAGGCCCATATCGAAGTGGGAGAATATTGTGATGAGGTACTACAAGGCACTATGTTTGAAAATGTAACCAGACATTATCACCAACCTGAAACTTGTGTGGAACCCGGTGTTGGTCATGTCGTTGCTTGTAACTAGAATTGGATTTCTGCAATATGCCATGGACTTGTTGGTGGGTGTGTTGAATCCATTCAAAAAATGTGGCTACCTTATCAGCCTTAGTTTGAGAATGGGAAGATTCTTCCTATTTGAATGAAATGGGCAGAGCTACATCCATTGGGGTCGATGGATGGAACCCTAAGAACACTTGAAAATGGTTGTGGTTAGTAGATCTATGACGGTATTAATTATAACTATGTTGAAGATAAGGAACACTATCATCCCATGTTTGGATATGGTTGGAGTTGTACATTCTTAGGATATGTAAAATCATGATGTTGACTACCTCTCTCTGTTCATAAGCTTGGGGGTGGAAGGAAATTGATTTAATGAGCTTGGTGTCCATCAATTGCCACATACTTGACCATAATGTGCTCAAGAAAAAGGTATCATGATCTGAAATAATATTCTATCTTATCCCAAAATGAACCCAAACATGCTCGAAGAATATCTTAGTAGTGATCTTAGTTGTGATACTCTTCTTTCAAGGTGTCAAAATTTCCATCTTAGAGAATCGATCAATGACCATAAACATGCATTCATTACCATGCCTAGTTGGTCTTTGGTTTACTTCATAGGAGTGTAAAACCCCTATTTCTTAATGGCGGGTTTAGCGATGGTGTAGGAAGTGCATGATTTGATATACTTGTTAGAATCTTGTCGAAAATTTGGCCAATAAAAACACTTTTGCAGTACTACCACTATGGTTTCCATGCCAAAGTGTCCTACAAACTTAATGTAATGAGCTTCCAAAATTATCTTGGCACACTCACTTGAAGGAACACAAAGGTGGCCCAGATGGCATAACAATCCATCCTAGATATGAAATTATGGAACTTCTTTGAATGCGCTTAATTTATGATAGGTAGCACTGAATTCAAAGTCATTTTTGTATAATTTTGGCCACCCAGAGGTCTCATTCCCATAAGAGTCAATAACTATGGTTAGTGCCACAACGGAGGGTTGACTAAGGTAGTCTACAACATAGTTGATGTTGCCCTTATTGTACATGATGTTAAAGTGGATTTATTGTAGGTATGCAGACCACTTCTTATGATGGTAATTCTATAACTTTCCTTGGGTCTGCATGAATTAGAGAGGCCTATGATCAATGTGGATCAATGTTTATTTTCCCATAATGTAATTCTTCCACTGTCAACATGCTTGCATGATGGAGTACACCTCTTTTGTCATAATTTGGATATATGCGAACAACATCATATAGTTTTTCACTATGATAGGCCACCAAATGTACCTGTTGAGTGAGGAATACATAAATAGAATAGTCAAAGGAATCTATCTCAATCTCAAATGGTTGTTCTGGGTCTAGCAGCATGAGGATTGGTGTGGACCAGAGGTGATTTTTAGATCCTAGAATGATTTCTGTTGTGATTCAAATCGGGAAAACTTGGATTTATCTCCACCCTTGGTCACTGGACTTGAGGGACAAGTTATATGAGAGAATCCTGACACAAACATGTGGTAGAGGTTGGCGAGGACAAAGAAGTTTAAAATCTCTTTCATATTATTTGGGGTCGGATAGTCGCAGATCAATTGGATGTTGGTTGGTTCCACATGCACCCCATGTTCATCCACAATGTATCCCAAGTATTGAATTAATTTCATTCAACATCATCATTTCTCTATATTGGCATATAACTTGTGTTGATGCAGGGTGCTCAAGACCTGTTGGATGTGTTGTATATGTTCTTCATAGGTCCAATTGATTATGAGGATATCATTTGAATATATCACCAAAAAAGAGTTTGTGAACAACCTCAAGATATTATCCATCATTTGCATGAACATAACTAGAGTGTTAGTTAAGCCAAAAGGCATGCAGAACCATTCAAAACTTCCATGTTTATATTTGAAGGTTGTTTCCATACATCCATTTGTTCTATTGGAACTTGGTGGTAGAAAAAATTCAAATAAATCTTACAAAATAACTTGGCACCCTTAAGCTAATAAAGAATATCATCAATTCGGGTATCGGTTCTTGACAATGATGTTGTTTAGGGCTCTATAATTAATACAGAGTTTCCATGTCCCACCCGTATTTTGTTCCAACACAATTGGGCTCTCGCAAGGTGAGGATCTCAGTCAAATGTGGCCTTTGTGGATGAGCTCATTAATATGACGCTTTATTTCCTCATTCTCAAGAAGGGATCACCAATATATTGGACCATTTAGTAAGGGAGCACCAAGTATTAATTTAATGGAATGTTTGATGAGACAATGTAGAGGCACCCCTATAGTTGAAGTGAAGATATATCTATATTCCGCTACAACCTTGTCCACTTGCTTTTTCTTTGTAGAGTGTTAAGCCCTAATATTGGCTCATTGCCCCTTAATTGGGGCATATTATATTAGTAATGCTATTTTATTTATGTCGGCTTTATGCCATTAGTTGTAATTATGCCTCCTAGTCTCCTATATATACCAAGGAGACATTTTCATTTTGAATCATCTTGTACTTGAACATTTAAGTGGGGTAAAAGGAGGTTGCCCCCTTGAAGAGGCTTATTATCTGAAATTATCTCATTTTCAAGGCGTTGAGTACTTTTTCTAAGGTTTTTCTATGCTATATTGATATTTGGTTCTTAACACATGGTTTCAGAGCTCAAGGTCTTGGGGTTTCACTGTTACATCTGAGATACCTTGGAATTTTCACTATAACGTTTTTTCTATAAATTTTCCGAAGGAATGGCTCGAAGGATATTTAGTAGACATATCAAGGTACGTTGGATTCAAAATTTAGCTCCTGAGGCCTTATACTTTCGGAGATACAACCTGTACAAGATAGGGTTCTCGAATCATCCCGAAGTGAGTCATTGCAGAATTTTCGCTATAAAAACTTTTATGTAACGTTTCAGACCCTAAAATCCAGAGGCTATTTATAGAAATTAGTAAGGTATCTATGGTAAATATTTCAGCTTCTGGGTCATATTAAATTTGTATATACACCCTGTGTAAGATAGGGTATCTGACTAGTCCTATTGACTAGTCTCAAGAAGGTGTTCTAGGTAAAACAATCATAACTTCTTCCTAGAGTATCCAAATTGAGTGGGACTAGTTTCATTAGATCGTGGACAGCCATTAGTATTTCTGGTGTGAGTTTCATAATTTTATATCAATCATTTTGTGTGGGGCATGCTATAAAAGTGATATCTCCTGCAAAGGACAAAAATCAGCAAGTTGTGGAGAAGTTAATGTAAATTCCACTTGGCACATCCAATTTTGATCAGACCTATGGAATTGCAGAGAAGAAATATCAGAGAACTACATAAAATAAATTTTCATACCCAGAAGGGCCGAAACTTGGGAGATAAAATAGAAGAAATATTGTCTAGCAGAACCACCTCAAAATCAAGGTTCAAAAGTGATACTTGGCCAACATGCCACCAAAAAAGGGAACTGCTACACCAAATAAGCTTCCAGAAAATCCTACTTGGACTCTTGATGAAGGTGAAGAAATGCATAGGGACATAAGTGAACTACAAAAGAAGATGGATTCAATGGAAGCTAAGTTGGATACTAAGATGGATGGCTTAAAAGGGGAGATCATGGAAGTATTGAAAATTTCCGTAACAGAGAAGACACCTGAAAGTGAAAATGCATCCCATGAAATTCATGATGAGGACACAAGGAAGGTGAATCAAGAATTGAGAAACTTCAACTTTGGTTTGAAGACCAACCACGTTCCTAAGATTGATATGAGGAAGTTTGATGGCAAGGACCCATTCACATGGATACTTTAGATGGATCAATTCTTTGATCTCCATAATGTGCCACATACACAAAAGGTACAAATTGCTTCTTTATATTTATAACCTAATCAATTAATATGGTATTGATGGCTTTGTTCTCACAAATCACTTGTCACTTGGATAATTTTCATAGAAGAAATGATAGCACACTATGAGGATACAAGGAGCAATACCTTCTTTAGCCAATTGATAAATCTCAATCAAAAGGGTTCAGTTACCAAGCACATTGAGAACTTCCAAAGATTGAATATAAAGGTAACCGATATTCCCAATGAGCACTTGATTGATGTATTCATAGGAACTCTAAAGGATAACATTCAACATGAGGTTCACCTTTGGGAACCCAAATCATTGGAGAATGCATTTAAGGTGGCAAGAAATATTGAAAGTAAAAATATGGCTATGGCTACTAGAAGGACCAATCCTAACATCTATAGAGAGAACAATGCTCCTTCTTCTAAAACACCTCAACCTACAAGGTTGACACCTCAACAATTGGAGGAAAGAAAATCAAAAGGTTTATGCTTTAATTGTGACAACAAGTACAGTAAGGGACATAAGTGTGGTGAGAAGAAATTATTCTACATAGATTGTGAAGAGGAAGAAGAAGAAGAAGAACAAGAACCATCTCAAGATGAAAACGTAGAAGTAATTTCGTCTGAAGAGTTGACTCCCATGATATCTTGTAATGCATTGGTTGGAATTATCACTCCTCACACCCTCAAGATCGAAGGATACATCAAAAAGAAAAAGGTAATAGTCCTAATTGATTCTGGTAGTACTCATAATTTCATTCACTATAAATTAGCCAAAGATTTCAATTTCTTTGTATATCCAGTGCCAGAGTTTCAAGTAATGATTGCAGATAGAGGAACTATCAATTTCTCAGGAAAATGAAATAAGAACAATCTTACTATGGGGGAATATGTAATGAATAGTCCAATGATTTTTATACCCATGGGTGGTGCATATGTTGTACTAGGAATCCAATGGTTACAATCATTAGTAACAGTGTCTTTTAATTTTCAAGAACTTTTCATTGGAAGGAAAATAAATTGAGTTAAGAGGTATCACAGGGAAACCCGGTAAGGTGATAATCTCTAACAGCTTGAAAAAAATATTGAAAAAGGGGCATCAAGGCGTTATTGCACAACTATGCTCACTAGATGTTCAAACATCTAAGACATCTATTCCTCAATATCTCCAAAGGATCATTGATAAGCATTCCAAAGTATTTGAAGATATTCCCAAAGGTCTTCCACCCACTCGAAATCATGATCGTGAAATTCACCTAATTCCTGGGAGTGCTCCTCCTAACATCAGGCCATACAGATACCCTTTCGCCCAGAAGAGTGAAATTGAATGCATGGTTGAAGAAATGTTAGAGGCTGGCATTATTAGAGCTAGCCAAAGTTCTTATTCTGCACCAGTGATAATGGTATTCAAGAAAGATAGCTCATGGCATATGTGTCCAGATTATAGAGAGTTCAACAAGATCACTATTAAAGATAAGTTTCCCATTCTTTTCATTGATGAATTGTTAGATGAATTACATGGAAGAGTCTATTTCACAAAATTGGATCTCCATTCAGGGCATCATCAAATCAGAATGAAGGAAGAAAATATCCCAAAAACAACATTCCGAACTCATGAAGGCCATTATGAATTTTTGGTCATGCCTTTTGGCCTTACAAATGAAACTTCCACATTCCAAGGGTTGATGAATTCCATTTTCAGGCCCTTCCCTTGAAAAATTGTGTTAGTATTTTTTGATGATATACTAATCTATAGCAAGTCTTGGGAGGATCATGTGCGACATGTTGACAAGGTGCTACAACTACTAAAGGAGCAACAACTATATGCCAAACCATCCAAAAAAAAATTTGGAGTAAAGGAGGTAGAGTATTTGGGTCATATTGTATCTCATGAAGGTGTCAAGGTAGACCCTAACAAGATTAAGGCCATGATGGACTGGCCGACTCCCAAAACATTAAAGAATCTTAGAGGATTTTTGGGTTTGACATGTTACTACCGCAAGTTTGTTCGGAACTATGGAAGAATAGCAACACCTTTAACGACACTAACTAAGAAGGATTCATTTTCATGGACTCCAGAGGAAACTAAAGCTTTTGAACAACTTAAAGAGGTGATGCGGAAAGCTCCTATATTAACCACTCCAAACTTCACAAAATCCTTTATTGTGGAATGTGATGCCTCCAGAAATGGAATTGGTGTTGTCCTAATGCAAGAAGGAAGGCCCCTGGATTTTGAAAGTCAACCACTCAAGGGAAAGGACTTACACAAACCCATTTATGAGAAGGAAATGATGGAAGTACTACATGCATTGAAGAAATGGCGTCCTTACCTAATAGGTAGGCACTTGAAGGTCAAAACAGATCATGATAGTCTTAAATACTTCTTGGAACAAAGACTATCTTCAGAAGAACAACAAAAATGGGTAGCCAAGATCTTGGGTTATGATTTTGAAATCGTCTATAAAAAGGGGAATTAAAATTTTGTGGTAGATGCACTCTTAAGAAAGGATGAATATGTTGAGGCCTTTCTCTCTGCTATATTGATCATCCAATTCGATTGGATAATAGAAGCAAGGGATGAATGGAAGAATGACGAAAAAGTGTGGAATCTCATTCAAAGGTTGCAGCAGGATTCCAGTGCATTAGATACATTTACATGGAAAAATGATTCACTATGGTACAAAGATTGATTATATTTATGTAAGAACTCCCAACTCAAACAAAAGGTACTATTGGAATTGCACACCTCTC
>ML777021.1:182309-202816 GCA_009831015.1 Picea engelmannii | reverse complement strand
TCTAAAGAAATGGTCCTCATTGCATCAAAATCCTCTATCATATGGGGAAACTTCTGCTAAATATGACTCTTGGTGATCCACTTTCCCTATTGAATAAGCTACACTACTTTGACGAATCGATAGAGTTAGATGTTCCACTGGTGGGTTACCTTCATATTGGTTTCCATGATCTGATCAACTATCTCCTATCAATGAAATCATGATTAATTTCTATAAGGGGAAAGTTATCGACCATGTATGAAGTGTCAAGGAGAGGTGGAAAATATGGTGGAAGAAGTTCTTCATTAAATATTGGGTCCAAGCCAAGGAATGGGGGAATACTTAATTCAAAATAATTCTCACCCACAACCTTGGTGATGGTGCAAATCTTGTATCAGAGTGGGAGGAGATTCTTATGGGGTCCTATGAGGTGCTCTTTCTAAAAATGAAACCATACCTTATCTCCCACTTCAAACTTGTGTGGTACCTGATGTTGATTGTGGCGTTGTTTTTAGTTGGTGTTGTCTTTCTTCAAAGTATCATTAACTTGTTTTTGGATGTGCTAGATTCCTAAAAAAAAAAATGGTTTCTTGGTTAGCCTCGGTCTAAGCATGGGAGGACTCTTCCTATGTAGCTATGATGGGAAGATCTACGTTCATGGGGGTCAATGGAGGTAACCCTAAGAACACATGAAAATGTTTGTGTCCAATAGAATAAGAAAGGATCTCATCTCATGTGCGTGGAAGGTCAATGGATGTAACCCCAAGAACACATGAAAATGTTTGTGGAGGGATCAATTGTAGAATAATAAAGGATCTCATCTCATGTGCGTGGATGTTTGGAATAGCTCATTCTCATGATATGAAAAAGCATCATGTTGAAAATAGTTTGTCCATCAGTGTGTGGGTGGAAGGAAGTCGATTTCGTTAGCTTGGTGTCCATCATCGACTATAGGATGGACCAAAAAGTACACAAGAACCTACTATTTTGATCCAAAATAATGGTACATAGGAGATGAAATGAACCCAAACACATTAAAAGAATATCTTAGTGGTGGCCTCGGCTATGATGCTTGTCTTGTAGGGTTCCAAAACTTCCATCTTAGAGAATCGATCAATGATCAAGAAGACACAGTCATTCCCATGCTTGGTTGAAGGACGAATGGACATGTAATCCATGGAGATGGACTCCCAAGAAATGTTTTTTTAAAACTAAATTTCTCATTTTAGGTGAAATATTGTGTAGTAAGATGAAATTTAGGCGAAATATAATTAAAATTTTATTAAAAAAATATTTTTCATAAAAAATATGTGAATATGGTTATAAATAAATGGACACTTTTTTCCCAAATAGAATAAATGACACTATTACTAAATTTATTCATACCCTCTCCAAATCCGTGAATCTTACATCTACAATTATGCAAATTCACTACCTCACCCCCAAATCTGCCAATCCTGCATCTCGAATTATGCAAAATTGTCTCCTAACCCCAAAATCTAAAAATCTGCATCTAGAGTTATGAAAAATCATCGCTTAATCCCTTGCAACGATGCATCTATTGGTATACATGATATGTGCCCTATTTTCTTCTCTTTCGGTATAATATGAATGTTTATATTTTAGTGTTTGGTATTAGCATAGATGTGTAAGAAACTGAGGCATTTTATGATAGTTTAATACTTTCGTTTTTTATTCATTCCTTGTTTCAACATGCAGAAGATATGTGATAGAGGTTGCAATGGATATTTTTAGCACATTGAAAAGAAATTTCCATGTCTTTTTTATAAAAATTTGGTTTTTAAACCCATTTTTATTTATCCTAGAATTTAATGGTAATTTTTTTTTCCAAATCTATTGTTTTCTTTCTAAATATTCTTTACATTTCATCAAGGTCATATTTATGCTATGAGCTCAGCTCTTCCATTTGAATTTCATATTCATTTTTCTACATATCATTATAAATGATTTTTCTATTAAAAAGGTACCAATTTGGAGGATACAAGCAAACTGTTTGACAAAATGTGTCAAAGAGAGACACTGGTTTAAATTTTTATATTTGCATGACTTAGTTCTTTATTTTTCAAAGATGGTAAGATAACATGTGTTGCAAGAGAAATATGGGCATATTATCTCTAAAGGGTGGATCTTTGACATATAAGAGAGTGATATATGGATTTGAAATTGTTATGATTTTCAAAATGTGAAGAGTGAGGACTAGATACATTTTTCCATACAAAATGACAAGATATACATAGCATCAAACAAGTAAGACTATGCTTATATTCTATAATAATATTATTAGTTTCCCATTTAAAGATTTTGTTTGCATTCAATCATGTACCAACTACTCTTTTTTGTTATCTAATATAACAATGTTCACTAAGATTTTTTTTTATATTTGTTTATTGAATAAATGTATGTTTTGACATGTTGTTTATCATTGTTTTTTCTATAAATGGCTCCAAAAAAAATTGCAAGCACCTTATAACTTCAAGCCACTATTTGGTACATGTAATGAAGGTGATGGATGCAACAATACAATGTCTTTAACTTTCCATCAAAGTTGTGATTCTTCAATGAGAGATATGGGTAGTTTTTCACAAAGTATAGAAAATGGTTTTTTTGAACAATATCCAAATAACGAAGAACATGTGGAGGAAGATATTAAAAAAAAAAGATGATGATCAAGAGAAAAAAGAGGCAACGAAAAAGGATGGAAACAATACAATGAAGGCGAGAGATTTTGTAGCCAATGAGTGTATGATTTTTGGTGGGCTCAAAACATAAAATAAGGGAAGGTTTCATGTATAGTTTGATCATCTATTGAAAAATAACCTAAACTAATTGATAAAAAAAATATGATACTCTTCGAAAGCATGCAGGTAAAAGATGTGAAAAAATCACAAAAGATGGAAAATTGTGGATACTAATAAATATCATCTGGGATGCCAAGAATAGACATAAGGAAAATGAAGAAAAATGTATTTATATAGTGGATAAGCTAGTTGCAGAGAAAAAATATCAAGTTTCTTTCCAATGATGGATAAACAATTTGTTTTGAGAAAGAAGATTCAATTTTATATTGTCTTAGATTTGCTAACTAAAGGAATACAAATAACATGTTATGAATGAAGGCATAATTTATGTTCTTTGTTATTTGTACCATCAATTCCCAAGAAACATTGGTCAGACAATTTTGCATGGGATATGGATGAATGTATTGATTCATTTTGTAAAGTCCTCAACCACCTAGGTTGGGCCACGATACACGAGATAACACTTTTTTTCTCTCTACGGAACATACTGTAACATACCCAACATCCAACTGAGCTATGCCACATAATTGTTTTTCGGACTACATGCAATTAAAATATATACACACAGAACTCTTGCGGAAATATATATATATATATATAATGAAAATAGACAAATACATCTGTAAATGCACATATTGACACTAAAATAACAGTAAACATATACATGCAACATATACAGGAAATACCCATAAATATACAGACAGTTATAACTGTTGGAAGATTGGTTGTTGTCATTGATGTCAACCCTAGTCATGGGTTTTGGACCGCAAGATTGATGAAGGTATTTGGTTATGAAGGAAAATGCACATGTAGATACAAGACCCATGGAAGGATAGTATACATCATGTTGTTTCCGGTGGTATGTGGCACGTCACGTGGATCCTCATGGTTGAGGAGAAATGAATTTTTAAGATGACAAAGTGAATTGAAGAAGGAAGTACATGTAGGCCCTGAAGATAATTAAAGAAAAGAATTACAAAATAAGAAATTGTCAGGTCGGCCCTAATGTTAAAAGGAAGTGACATAAATTGTATAAATAAATATCATTATACATTCATTTGATACATAAGTCGAATTTAAGAGGAAATCAGAATTAAAGAAGGTCGGATTTCAAGGGAGGATGAAGTGTTTTGGTGATGTGTTCTAAGGTGTTCCAGGTAAAACAGTCATAACTTCTTCATAGAGAATCCAAATGAAGTGGGACAAATTGGATTGTAAATAGTATGGACTATAGTTTCTTGTGTGTTAGTTTCAAAATCTGATGTTAAATATTGAGTGCAAGGTATTATGTGCAAGTTCGGTCTCCTGAATAAACCAGAATTGAACAAAGTCTACCGTTCTCTCTATAACCTGTTTTTGGGTGGAAGGAAGGGGCAAGGATGGAGAGTTAAATTCTCTCTTGATATTGGAGTATTGTATGTTCCTCTTGGAGGTTTATCCCTCCCTTTACATTTGGAATTTGTATATACCTTTGGAAGTCATTACTTCCCTTGAACAATAATTATTGATTATTTCTCATATATTGTGCATCGTGTATTGTGGTGTATTGGTGCAACTCTTATACTATTGTTCATTTCTCATTGGATATAGTTGAATGGTTTAAATATAAGTTGAAAAAGGTTTTAAATTGTACTTGATACTGATTCACCCCCCTCTCAGTATCAACAATTGGTATAAGAGCAGGCTGCCTTCAGAACAATTTAACCACTGGGAGGAAAATCCTGAGTAGAGATGGATGACCATGAGCACATTTCAAATGGGATTCAAAAATTTGATGGAATAAATTATGCATACTAGAGTGATAGAGTGAAAAATTACCTAACAGCTTTGGGAGTAGACATTTGGTACGCAGTTGTAAATGGCTATGTAATCCCAAATAATGCTCCAACCGATCCAAATGAGAAGAAGCTTATGAGTTGTAATTCAAAATCTAGACATGTTATTCTAGCAGCATTGGCACCAACCATTGCTATCAAATTGATGGGTTGCAAAACTGCTAAAGAGGTATGGGAAAAACTCAAGAGTGTCTACAAAGGTGATCCAAAAGTTAAGCAGGTCAATCTTCAATGACATAGAGCGGAATTTGAAAATTTGAAGACGAATGAAAAGGAAGATATTGCAACCTATCTTCTTAGAGTTGATGAAGTTTTTAATTCTATCAGAGGATTAGGTGAATATCTTGACGAATCATTGGTTGTACAAAAAGTGTTGAGATCACTTCTCTTGAAGTATGATGCTAAGGTCTCCACCATTGAAGAAACTAGGGACTTGACCAAAATGACAAGGGATGAATTACATGGGTCTCTTATAGCATATGAAATGAGAACAGGTACAGAAAGTGACCAACCAAACAATGACGCATCCTTCAAATCCATAAAAAAGACAAAAGAAAAGGATAATGACCTTGATGAAGAAGTAGCAAATTTTGTAAGAAGGTTTTAGAAGGGAAGTGGAAGATACTAAGGTAAGTCTCCTCTCAAATGCTTTAACTGTGGTAGAATATGACATATTGTTGAAAACTGCTACTATAAAAAGAGAAGTCTCAACAATAAAAAGAGCTTCTACTCCAAGTATGATGACATCTCCTCAGATGAGAGTGATGAAGAATATAATGATGGAGGAGAAGTCCTCTTCATAACCCAAGAAACCCAGGATGATGATCACAAGAATTCTAAAGAAGAAGAAATCATTTGTAAAGAAGATTCAGAAGAATAAACCAACCTTGATTCCTTTTGGGGATACAAAGACAATGCAAAAAGTGAACAAGAAGATGAGAATCTTGAAAAGTTGAAGCATGTTGAAAATGAAAATAGCAATCTTAGAAACACAAACATAATACTAAAAGGTGAATTGAGTATTTGTGAAGAAGAGAATTAAAATATTGAAAAGACCATTGTTTGCACCCAATTTGTCACTTGGTGAGCAAATAAAGGGTGCTTACATGCCCAGTTGGGTCTTGCTGAGCATGACAGCTATAGAGGAAAGGGTTAGAAAAACAAAAACAAAACTATAAACAAGAATTAAATTAAAACAAACTAAAACTATCAGCATATGGATAAAGAAATAACAAAGACAACAAGACCAATATCACCAATGTTTTTAGGCTGATCAATTGATGAAATCAAAGCACAATTAAGGAAGGGGACTATGAGTCCCTCCTTTCTCCAATGGAAGGCTCTTGTGCCCTCACAAACTTGCTCTCCTTACAATAAGAAAATGAGAATGATGGTGAAAGAACTCCAAGCACATTCACTCAATGTAGAGGTGAATGGCTCAATGAAATGGTGCTAATGTGTTATTGTCAAGGAGTGAGTCCTTAAAACAATCTAAGCAGCATAACATTACATGAAATTCCTTGAGAAAATGATGTTTCTTCATGGCTTTTTATAGCATAGCATTGGGTGATTATGTAACTCCTTTGAGGTGTGAAAAGGGGCTCTTTAGGGCTTAATTAGGTCTTTGACCAGCCTACCATGCGGATTCAGCTCAGATTTGGGAGACAAATCAGCTTGGGAGCTGATCCATAAGTGGTTGGGAGGCCGACCAATTCCATAAATGCACCGTTTAGCAGGTGCGCGGGTTTTTGCGCCAACAACCGCGCATCGTGCGTGCATGCGCGCATTGTATGTTCTTGTTCCGCGCATATGCGCGCGCACCCAACTTTTGTAAAGCACCCTTCAATTTTTGGTTACTTTGTATAGTTTTTGACCCTTTTGCAATGCTGTGAAATTAATTCAGTGCCATGAATGACTTCATTCCTGTTTGACGATGTTGAGTTCTTGTCGCCATGTGCGGACGAAATTTCAGTGATAACAGATGCCCCCTGATGGATGAGGTTAGGAGCATACGTATAGCCGAAATCCATCAATGTTTCTTCTACTAAGAATGCTGTTGTAAGAGAGAGCAATAGTGAGACCGTTCAGAGTGATCCGTTGGAGAAGAAAGGAACCGGTAGAACCCGACCTTTCATAAGGTGTGTAACAATATCCAACTGTGTACAAACGAGGCGGGCACGCCCCATGCTCGTGTTATGTAACTCTGACAAAAGATGACAGAAGTGTTGGTGTAGATAACTGCAGTGCCCTCGGGGGTGGTAAAAGGAAGAAGACAATTCTGCAAAGGAATATACTCTGAACAATAGGCAATGATCGCGGTAATAAGCAGTGACGATGATGTGGGCATTGATGGCCCTACTAGGTTCAGAGGTCTTCGACAAATGATAAGAAGAACTGCAATAGTCGCAAAGTAAGACCCACCATAACATGAGAAAGTGTTGGCGTCGAATGTTATGTGGGCCAACGACAGGAAGGAGAAATAGTGTTTCTCCCTGTGTCATCCGAGATCTCTCATTTAAATGGAGAATGAGAATCAATATACTGTCGCCCTTCTGGAAAAAGTGTGTTGCTGTCGACAAAAGGGGAACGCGACTCCCAGAAGAGAAGGGCTTCATAGAATCTACTAAGGGGAGGAAGTGGCAGAGGTACATAGACGAAGTCAAGAAGTGGGAAGACTCAAGATGACCCTTGGTTGGAGATTGTATGAGATGAAAAAGTGGCCGCGACCGTGTAACAAGGTCGAGTGTCAGGGGGACGACAAGACTAGTGATAAGTTGTGCCAGAGCTGGGACAAGGTGAACAAATTCAGAGGGTAGAGGTAAATGACCTGTATAGTATTCTAAAGATATGGACGATGCTGACAAGGGTAGATGAGAAGCAGTGCTCCAACCAAGGGTGACATGGGTTGCGTGTGGCCAAAATGAAGCAAGTCGCCAACGGTGACGACAAAAGAAAATGTGAAGACTGGGGATAAAGGAGTTTGTACAATAAATAATGAATAATTTGGGAAAAATGTACAAATACAGAAACAAGTGCCCTAGTGTGAAATGAGTGCCCCAGGGAGGGCATAAATTTCTTGAAAAATAGATGAAGGGTGGGGGCCCCATTGGTGAGTTTCTGTATGAGGTAGGGGAAATGAAGATAGGTTTGCAGATGGGAAAATTGATGGTGGATGAAATGGAGGGTTCATGATCCTGCGGAGGTGCAGGTAAAAAGAAGTAGAACCATAAAGAGATGATCTGGGAGTCCATATGGGAAGCTAGCAAAATGAAGAGAAGAAGTATGTGGTTGATGTGCAACATGATGCAAGACTATCGGGACTCCCATCCCTAAAGGGTAATGAAGAATAGCATGAGTGTCAAAAGTTCCAAAAGGTGCTATGAATGGGACAACTCATGTGGGTAAGAGAGCTACCGGGTAACAGTACCGAAGATGCAAATGGAGGTGTGAGTACTGCAGAGCCGAGAATGAGGATCCTAAAGGAAAATATCAGAGGGTGTGACTGGAAATGGAAATGCAATACAACGGGGGAGACTACATGACAGTGCTGAATATATATACCTGAAGGGATGATGTTGGTGACCGATGAGCAAGTACCTGTGCACATAACAACCAAATACCTAAAGTGAACTATATCTGAAGAGAATCAAAGATATGAGCATGTATTTGACAAATGTGACTATGCGCGTGCGTACCTGACCATGATATGGAAGAAAGGGTGCCCCGGGGGGCTAGGACGAAAAGTGACCCACGAACTGCCGTGATGTAGGTGGCGGGATGCTGATCCCGTGGCTGAAGACGGTTTGAAAAATGGACACCTTGGGCTCCTAGAATGGTGAGTGGAAGTTTGGCAAAAGGCCTATATATAGATGTAGGGCCCACATTGCCACCTCATTTGTACCTGCTGCTACAATGACTAGACGAGCAGATTTCAGAGGAGATTGAGAGATTCAGGGAGGATGAGGCATCCGATTGGCGTTCTACTAGTTTCAAGTTGGTGGTCTGATCATCCTGCATAGAAATAGGGTTTTAATTTTTTGGCAGGGTAGGTACGGGGGGCCGTACAGGGGGTTTGAGAGGATTTTTTATAGGATGTGGGCCCACATGCGTGGGCGATTCAGTGGAAGGCGCGCATACGTGCATGCCTGTTCACTAAATATGAGTGCATGGGTGCGCGGGTAGGGTAATTTAAGGCGCGCCTGTGTTGTGAACAGGCGCGCATTAGTGCGCTCCTGTGGGTTTGACAGGTGTGCACTAGAGCGCGCCTGTGCAGTGGACAGGCACGCTCACGAGCGTGCCTGTGATGAAAACAGGTGCGCATCAGTGCGCCTCTGTGCAGTAGACAGGCACACATACGTGCGCGCCTGTGTAGTGAACAGGTGCGCATGTGTGTGCGCCTGTGGGTGATAAAACCGCGCCTAGGAGGCAAGGTTGAAGGATAAAAAATGAGTATTTTTTGATGCATTTGATGGTTGCATAAGCTGATATAGGACTCTGTGTTGTGTGCAGGTGGCCAGCAGTGACTATGGTGGTGCGGTGGCGAGAGCGATATTGGTCTCAGTTGCGAGAGGCTGTGGCCAATGCGGGGCCTGAGGTGCAAGCGACTTTAGCAACCTGTGGGTTGCTAAAGTTTTTTGAGTGTCCGTTGATATGGACACAGGAGTATTTACTTCAGTTCCTACTCCATATGTGAAGTTCGAAGCTGCACTGCTTCCTCGTGCGAGGAGAGCAGATCCCCTTCACTGCGGTGGAGGACGTATATTTTTTGACTGGGCTCCCCTTCCGGGGAACACCTCTACCGACAGAGCCTGTGCTACTGAGGGATACACCCATGGACACGATTGGTGCGCGATACTGCTTAGGCCCGAACTTTATGTTAGGGACGGTGGTGAGCATGAGTGATATAGATTCCCTGACTCATCGTTGCATAGCGGCGATGATCGTACGTGTATACAGGTCACTGGAAACCCAACGGATTAGTGGTGGCCAGCTATTGATGTTGGAGAGGGTGGTGGTGGGCCATGAGTGGTTCGCATGGGGGTTGACTCTGCATGCATGGATGATCGTGCAGTTGGACCGTTGTCGGTCCACAGGTGCCGGGGAGTTTTCATTTGGCTCGATCCTGGTAGCCTGGTTTTTAGAGAGGGTGCCGATGTTGCGCCCGAGGGTTCTACTAGAGGCGCCAGGGGCACGAGAGCTGTGCTTGATGAGGTGGTCAGCAGTTTTGGTTCGCCATGGTGGTGGCGAAGGTGACCACTATTTTTCAGCTCAGGCGGCACAGATATGGCGACAAATTCCACAGGTGATACTGCAATACCCCTATGCTCGGGTTGATTTCCAGGGAGACCCGGACATGGTGTTGCCTCCTGGGGAGGCTTTTGACCATTGAGGTATGTTTGAGTATTGTGTATGTCTTTTATTTATGTTATCGTTTGAGATATCAGTTCATATGTATGTGATATAAATGCTGATACGATCTTTTGGTTGTTTGTTTGTTGCATGTGCAGATGTGGCACCTCGCGGGCGCGAGGTGGAGTTGCAGAGAGTGTCGGTTCAGCGAGAGCCAGAGAGACTGCCGCATGGAGAGAGGCGTCGGCGGTATGAGGTCGCGGGGTGACCAGCAGAGCCCGAGAGGGCAGCGAGGAGGCACCGGTTCAATGACCCTGGTGCGAGGCCATCACACGCTCCTCTGGCGGCAGCCGGAGTAGATTTTGATGATATACGTCGTCGTCTGGAGACGGTTTTGCAGGACGTGCCTGAGGGCATGTGGATACGCATCGAGAACGAGGGGTTCCTGGAGCAGTGTATAGGAGTACCGCCACCATGGCTGGGTATAGTGCGACGAGCAGCTGTGCTTGCCGCGATGACTAGTGGATGCTTGCTGTCGGGGCAGGAGGGTCCGATGGGTGGTCCTCCACCACCGCCTGGGGTAGGTGGGGGTGGGCCACCACCTCCGACTAAGGGAGGAGCAGGTGGGGGTGTGATAGAAGCACCCTGATGTATGATGTATACTTTTTGGATTGTATATAGGCTGGTGAGCCGATTTTTGTACCGAGGTGCGGCACTGGCCTGCGGGCATGTGTATTTTTGTATGTAAACATACGGATGGCCTGATGGGCTGATATATATATATGAGTATACATTTTTTGAGACCCTGATGTCGTTTACATATGTTTTTTGTTGATGATGATGATGTCTATTTTATCTATATGCTGTGACAGGATGTATGAGATGTTCTATGTATGTGTAGCTTGATGTGATATATGCCAATCTAACACCATGTTAGCTATTTCATCTGTTGTTTGATTCAATTGTCTTGGAATATGTGTAAATGTAATGGAATCAAAATGTCGAGATAATAATCTAACCTGCAGGCATTTGCGAAAGAGGCATGGATCGCATACACGGTAAACATTGTTGAGCTAGAGAACAACTAGTTGACAGTCGAGGAAGACGCTAAGGTGGCGAATATGATGACGCTGGGCATCGGCCAGGAGGCCAATGACCGCAGTGTATTCGGCCTAGTTGTTGGTTGCTGGTCCCAAATAGATGCTGCTTGAATGTAGCATTTCATGTGAGGGGGTGTAGAGACCCCAAGCAGCCAAAGCGAGATTTTGCATCCAACGGCTGGTGCCGTTGGCATAACCGATGTGGTAAGCTGGGGGAGGAAGCATCAGTCAATAACACAAAGGATATTTTAGATGAGAGGGTAGGGGAAAAAAGATTAAAAACACTAAAAAGAAGAAATAATAACCTAAAGTAGGGTGACTACTTCTAAGCATAAAATTTCTTGAGGTATAACCCATTGATGGGTTCCTTGAGCGAGAGGCCTTCGGGGGAGGCTAGGATGTATGCGCCTTTGGTGAGGCAATGTTGGATAATATAAGGGCCATGCCAAAGTGATTCGAATTTTCCATGGCCAAAGGTATCATGGGAGATATCATAGGCCAGGACGAGGTCACCTTCGCGGAATGATCGAAGGTTGACATGGCGATCAAAGGTAGCTTTGGATCATTTTTTAGCTGCCTCGTTGTTCTGTAATGAAGATCAACGATGTTCATCCAGCGACTCCAATTTCAGCAAGCGCTGCTCCATTGGAGCAGTGTCAGGTAATAGATCAATTGCGGCTCGGAGGGTGGGAATTTCGCAGTCGATGGGAAGAGTTGCCTCGACCCCATGGACTAAATGAAATCGCGTGAAACCTGTAGCGGTCTTTACTGCCGTTCGATAAGCCCATAGCGCGGAAAATAACATATGATGCCAATTGGTTTTATGTTTATTAACCGTGCGCTGTAACATGGTCTTGAGGACTTTGTTCACTGCCTCGACCTGTCCATTGGACTGAGGGTAATATGGTGAGGCAAACTCGTGAGAGAAGCCTAACCGAGATGAGTGTTCGACGATGATCTCATTCTCGAAGTGTTTCCCATGATCGAAAACAAGTTGGAGTGGGACTCCAAAACGGGATATGACGTGATTAAAGAAAAAATGCGCTACCATGTCAGCGGTGTTGTTGAAAGTGGGCATGGCTTCCACCCATTTGGTGAAGTAATCAACGGCGACAACAATGTATTTGTGACCATTGCTGGAGGGGGGATTACAAGTCATAAAGTCGATGCCCCATTTACAAAAAGGGCCTGCAGTAATGACAGGGTGAAGAAGAGCGGGGGGAGCTCGGGCTTTGTTGGCATAGCGCTGACATTGCTCACATCGTTTCACAGCATGAATGCAATCGTGAAACAAGGTAGGCCAAAATTAACCGGCTCGGATAATCTTTTGATCCATGGATATACCCGAAAGGTGGTCCCCACAAGCGCCACTGTGGCAGTCGTTTAAGACTCTGTCGGCCTCGTCAATAGTCAAGCAACGACGAAGAATGGTGTCGATGCCCCGCCGATATAGGATGTCTCCAATGAGGAGATAGTGGGGGGCTTGATGGAAAATATGCCGACGATCATCTCGTGATAGATGGTTACCGAAATTTTGAGTTCGTAGGTAGACGAGAAGGTCGCCATACCAAGGATCATCGGAAGCGATGTAAAAGAGATGTTCGTCAGGAAAGTCGGTGTTGACGGGGGCACTGATGATGTCAAAGGGGAGGTCCGTGACAAGTTCGGCGAGAATGAGGGCCTTCTTAATCTTAGATGTTGAGAACTCAAGGTCGTACTCCTGGAGGATAACGATCCATCGAGCGAATTTTCCGTTAACTTGTCGACGACTGAGAAAATATTGCATAGGGTTGGAATCTGCGATGACCTTCGTGGTGCGAAGCAGAATGTAATGGCGTAGTTTCTGGACTGCGAGGACAACTGCAAGAGCAAGTTTCTCTTCGTGTTTGTACTTCAAGGGTGGTCCCGAGAGGTTCTTACTAATGTAGTAAATGACATGTTCACGATTTTCATCTCCGAGCTGGACGAGGACGCCAGCTACTGATACAGCTGATGCTGATACGTAGAGGATGTAGTCACGATTGTAGTCAGGTGCACTAATCAAAGGTGCATTTGAAAGTGCTACTTTAAGATCGTCAAATGATTGTTGGGCATAGTCGTCCCAGTGAAAAGGGATGTCGTGACGTAGTAAGCGAAGGAAAACATGTGCGCGTATGGCGTAATCTGGGACAAAGCGTCGAAGGAAGTTAGCTTTGCCCTAAAGACTCTGAAGTTGCCGTAAATTCCGGGGAGGTGGAATTTCGGTGGAAGTTGTGCCGGCATTTTTTTAAGCCGAAAGGCATGACACGATATGTGAAGGTACCCCATGGGGTAATGAATGCGGTTTTATATTGATCGGCTGGGTGAATTTGAATTTGGTTATAGCCAGAGAATCCATTCATAAAGGAGAGAGCCTCGTGACCGGCGTAGTCGTCGATAATTTGATCGATGAAAGGCGTTGGAAAATTGTCTTTTGGACATGCGTTATTGATATCACGAAAGTCTGTGAAAACGTGGATGGTGCCTTGTTTTTTGTCGATGGGTACAGGGTTGGAAACCCATGAAGTGTAAGCGATGGGGTAAATAAACCTAGTCTTACGTAATTTGTCGATTTCGGCTTTGATAGCCGCAGCCTTGGATGGGTGTAGCGGTCGCTGTTTCTGGCGAACTGGTGTGATGTCAGGCCAGGTGTCGATGTGATGCTCGACAATAGATGGGTCAAGGCCGGGAATTTCTGTGTATGACCAAGAGGGCTTTGTAAGCGGTGATTTCCTGAGGAGTGCAAGCAGCTCCAATGATGATTTCTTCGACGATGCCGTTTTTAGTGGAAATGTCGATTTTGATGGTGGGGGAAATGTTGTCCATATTGCCTTCTTTAAATGTGTCGGGGACAGGAATGAGATTGTTGAACCAATCGATAGGCCCGGATGGGATAAAATCTTTGGTTTTGACCGCGTAAATGGGGTTTTGGTGAGGAGGCATGAGGGCTTCCTGTGGTAGGAAGAGTGCATGATGATGTAGTGCGTCCCAGGGAGAGTCTGGACGTTGTAGCTCTTCCAGTATTTCCTCGTCGCATTGGAAACGCCAGAAATACAAGGGGTCGTGAGGAGTGATCTCAGTGCTAGTGTGATTGCCCCCTGTTGGAGAAGCAAGGGGAATGGTATAAGCAGATGGTGAGGGTTCACTCGACATGAACCATATGTTGAAGTACTGAGGAGTACCCGTGGTGGTTGGGTGGAGAGTCTCCGTAAAGGAGTGAACAGGAGAGTTGGGGGGATTGCGGGGTGAATCATTTGAGAGGTCATTAAAGAACCATGGAGGCGTTGGGAGTGCCTCGGGCTCGGGAGAAATGACATGAAGATCTGCTACTAACAAGGTAAGGTCATTGGTCGTCTCTGCGGGTTGAAAAAGTAGGGCCAATTGACGTTGCCTGTATGCAAGGATCATTGGACATTGGTATGTAAAGTGAGTTAATGAATTGCAGAGAGGGAAAGGGCATCTCATACGTTCATTGACTGTAGTGGTGACATAGAGAATGTCAGTGATGTTTGAAGAGGACGTAGCAGGGCGTGGGTTGTTCTGGAAGTTTTAGCGTACAACAACTAATGTCTGTCGGAAGCGTGGCAGTGTTGGGCAATGATGGGTGTAATGGCCATATTCTGAACATATAGCACACGCAAATTTGGTCCTCAACCCTTTACTACTGGAAGGTTGGGTGGTAGCGAGAGGACTAGTAGTAGTGACGGGTGTGGTGGGAGTCGTGGGAATCAAATTCTGTAATTCAGGTAGGGATGGGAAATTATTGGTTTGGTGGCCCTCTTTCTCACATAGTGCGCAAGGTGGTGGGATGCGTGGAGGAAGTGGAGCGCTGGGCTCCTTCTTCTTCCTCCTGCCCCCATCTGTAGCAGGGGGGGGTAGTGAGTATGGGGGTAGTGGGGGTAAGGAAAAGAATCGTCATTGGGATTCCTTCATGTGGGGGAATGGATGGTCGAGGGACCATCTCTGGTGGGTGTAAATACCAAAATGGGATTTCTAACACCATATTTGGTAGTGTGAGTGTTGCGGCTACCTGGAAAGCTTCGATACCGGGTGGAGGGTAAAAGAAGGGAATTTGAGTGAGGGGTTGGGGAACTGTCTCCAAAATGGGACTATGCCCCTGAGGGGATGTGGATGCATGGACTTTTGGGTCCGACGAGTACGCAGGAGGCTCCGACTAGAGTGGTTATGCGACTACTGAGACATCAGGAATGATGGAAGCCTCCTGAGGAGGAAGAGTATCCTCCGTGTGAGTTCCGTTAGATGAGACGAAGCATACTTGATTAGGGGGAAGGAGTGGTGGTGCTATATGGTACGTCCTTAACAAAGATGGATCTTTGAAAATCCTAGGAACCATCTCGACGAGTGGATATGCGTCTTGGTTGGTGTGAATGAGAGGAAGAATATTATTGATGTTGGCAGATGGGTTAGGCTCATAATGTGAGACTTGGTCGATGGTTACAATCTTTCCGTTGTGGGGGAACATGATTGTGCGAAAGACGGATGATGCCATTGCCTTCATAGCATACATGTAGCTACATCCAAACAAGATATTGTAATCGAGTGGGGCGTCGATAACTTCGATGTCAATGAGAATAGTTTTTCCCCCGATTTCTACGGGGACATTTTGGAAGATCCATTTTGGAGATGATGGTCGTCCGTCATAAGCTCGTAATGTGATGGCGGAGGATATGAGTTCCGGGGAACCCAGTATCTGCCATACTGTTTTGGACATGATGCATGTAGATGCCCCTTCATCGATGATACACCGATGAACGGTAATGTTCTGTATTTTTACTGGTAGTTGAATAGCGACCAAGGCGGGAAGACGAGGTTCTCTATTGTCAAGATCAAAGGTGATGAGTCGAGTATCCACAGGTTCGACTGCCCCCAAGGTGGAAAGTAAAGACTTCCGTTGTGTAGGGAAATTCTGGAGGACTTCCAAGACTGACATGGCAGCCGGGGACTATGCTAAGTCATCTACCAAACTATAATTATGAGCTGCCCTAGCCTGTGGGTTGTGAACATTCTTGCGCAAGGGTATGCGAGGGATGCGTAATGGTGGTTCGGCGAAAGGGTGAGGGATCACCAATGGGGGTCCCGTCGGTGTAGGGTTTGTCTCTGGAGAGATAGGAGTAGACTCAGCTGGCGTGTGATACTGACGATTGCGTGTTTGCAGAAAGATCTCTTCCTCACTGGTGAGGAGGATTGTACGCTCTACTGGATTGTTAGGGTTGTGGTATTGACCCACCTGAGGTGGGGGATGTTGTGTGTCCTGTTGGGTGTTTATCACTCGTTGATGAGGAACAGGGTTTTGCAGCACGGCGGGAGAGGGTTGTTGCACATACTGTTGTGGTGCCTGTTGAGGGGCAGTTTATGCAGGGGTATGGGGAAGACTACCCGAGTCTTTCAACCTTTTGAAATCATCGATCTAGGGGAAATGGTGAGTGTAATGACCGAACTCGCCACAAAGAGCACAAGGGTGGATGGTTTTAACATTATTTTGCCATGGGCGTTTGTTGTTGTTTCCCCCTTGGGGGTTTTGGTTCCCTTGGTTCTGGTTTCCCCCAGTGGGTTGATGCTGTGGGGGTTAATTCCCGCCTGGACCCGGGTTATTGTTATTCCTATTCTGTCCTTTCTTCCTGGAATTGTTCGAAGGATGAGTTGGGTTGGCTGTGTTCAACTGTTCAAAATTTTGGTATTGTTGAGCAGCAGAGGGTTGAACAAAATTGACCCCCGCATGAGGATGTGGGGGAGACATGGGTTGTGGGGGACCAGGAAATGGGAAGTATGGATTTTGTGGTGGTACCGATCCATAAGGTACATAGGAAGGCTGTGTGCTTTCACTAGTACTATAAGCTGATGTTGAGGGAGTACCACTAGTGGCTGGAAGAGGTGGATGTATGGGAGGTGCATGTGGTGGTCCACTGATAGGTGGAGGTATAGCAACAGGATATGGATGTTGATAAGGTGGTGGGGGGTAATAAGGAGTGCCCCCATACGCAGGCGGGTATTGAGGTGTTCCATACATAGGTGGTGGTTGGGGTTGTGGACTATGGTGTGTGGTGGCACCTATTAGTCCGTCTGCTGAGTGCGACATCCCAGGTTTGTCTTGGCCAAATGGCACAGGTTTCAGAAGGTCAGGAAGTACCGTGTATAAGTACCCTGACTGCGCATAAATAAGGTCATATTGTTGGGCCTTACTGATGGCTTCCTCTTCAGATTGAGGGAAGGTGGAAGCGACATCATTTCCAAGTAGAGAGACAAGTGATCTAAGAAACCAATCAAGGCACTGTTGCTTGGTGGTTTCTTCTTTACACAAACTACGTCGCCTACGCCACTCATGAATGTGGTCAGCGATGTGGGTGGATGAGGTCTATTTGAAGTTAGACAATAGTTCTAGGCCATTGTCATGGCAGATGGGTAATTGGAAAAAGGTCAAAAATGCTTTGGCTAATGACTCAAAAGTCGAATGGGACCCTGATTTTTCTTCGACATACCATTTGGCCGATGGGCCAATAAGTGTGCATTGAAATAATCGCAGTCTGATGGAATCATCCATAATGCTATTGGAAGAGCACCATAGATGAAAGGTCATGACATGGTTGGCGGGGTCATCCCCTGCCTTTCCTTCAAACTTTGGTATGTCTGAAGGAAGTTTTGTTGGCATGGCAGGCCATGTGGCGTCATGCAATATAGGATCATTGGTGAGCTTGGTGAGATCCAGTATGTTGAGAGAGGCCAAGTATGGCATCTGTAGTGGGGTGGGAGGGTTAGCTCCAGCCATAGTGTGTTGTGAACTTGACCCTTGATGGGGACTAGGTGAGTTGGTGCTCCCTCCTTGAGAGGAAGTGGGTCCCCCGCTTCCATGTAAAGGAGAGCAAGTGAATGGGTGACCTTGGGAAGTTGACCCAAGTAAGGTAGAACCAAGCAAAGTTGATCCTAAGATAGTGGTACTCACAGGAGTGTGTGAAGGAGGTACCGATGAGCGGGTACAAGTAGATACTCCCCCTAAGATAGGAGGGATATTGAGCAAGTGTCATGAACGACGGGGGTTCTATGGTTCCCCTATGATGTCAGACTAGTTGTGTGAATGTGTGCCAAAAGTGGTGAGAGAAATATAGAAACAAGAGTCTTTTGTTGTGACTGTTTACACAATATATATATCCAAATCAAACTGTAATCAGATGTGCATCATACATAAAAATGTGAAAGAAGCATATATATGTGGGTAAGAGGGTTTTTTCCGCGGTGGGGAATCAAAAGAAAGCAAATGCTCGTGTCCTAGAAAACGTAACGTCCTTCCTCTCAAATAGCACTGGACCTTCCAATAACACTCAATAGTGGGGTCTGAAGTCACCGACTGAGACACTAGTGAAGGATGAAACAATTGGTTATAATGAGGGGTAGAGGGGGCATATCCCGAAAGAGCTGGCGATATTTCCCAATAGCCACACAAAATCCAATCAAGGTGCAATTGCAGCCCACAATTGTCACCTGGGTAGATTTCCTAAATTGGTCACTAGGTACCTCGATCACAGTGCGGGATTTATATTTTCGGCCTAAGAAATGGGTCACGAGCTAGATCCCGTCCAAGAGGTGGGTGCCTCAAGGGGGGACGCACAGAACAATCGGACCTTGGCCTTCAACTCTTCATGGGTATCTCCCTGCCTTATGGTAATTGGAACACTGGACTTGGAGGATTTGAAGTTCCCTATTTGTCAACCTCTATGTTTGAAAATGTGAGAACCAGATAACGGGGAGTTATTTGAATGCCTATCCCCGAAATCCTACCTAGACTAAAATTTTCTTTTGCCACCTCCTGTGGAGGAAAACTTAGTGAGTTTTTAGAAAGTTTTTAGATGAATTTGTTTTGTGAGGCTGGGGGTGAAAACCAATCTCGTTTGATTAAAAGTGGGAGTGGATATTCCTGTCAAGAAAATATGGGGTGTTTTCGGAATCCCTTTGGAGGAAACGTACTTAGACCTCCACGTTTCGAGAAGAATCTATGTGAGTGAGCAGTGACTTTTGTGTGTGAGTGAAAGTGCGCCAAGTTTTAGTTAATTAGATGTCACCTTGCTGGATGTGGACTTCGCTTGGTCCTTACAAGAGTGTGATTACCTAATTAGCTAGATGTCATTGGTACAACCTTGCGGAATTTTTAAAAGCCCTAGGAAAATAGCATGTGGACATGTGGTCCGTTACTATCCTTTAACTCCCTATGTGTGAGTTAATCTAGAAAAAGCATGAAACTATCCTAGATTGAACATGTGGGCATGTGTGGGCCCGTTACAAACCTTTAAACTCTCCTAGTTTTTTTATCTAAGAAAGAAAACTTCCAACCACTATTCTATCTTTGTGACATGTGGGCATGTATGGGCCCGTTACAAGTTTAAAATGTGTTTGAAAAATGAAACTAAGAGGGGTCCCAAAAGGGCCTTTGTCCTCTCCTAAAGGTTTTTGAATTTTGTTAAGGGAGATGAGATTGTTTTTCGCAATCTTTTTCTGGTTCTCAAGATCGCTTCAAGGCGCAAGAGAAGAGCATACTCAAGGATTGTTACTTCAATTTATAGTCCCAAATGTGAGTTAGGTGTGATTAAGTATGATTGTCCCACTTATATTATAAATCAAAGCAAACCATCCACGTGGCAAAAAGCAAATAAGGGAAAATGATTTTTATCCACCTAAGCGCCTATGTTTGTTTGACTATCCCTTTTATAAGTTGAGGGGTCTAAGTGGTGCAGTATTTAGAGCATGCATAACATCATTCTTAAGAAGAAAAATGAATTTCCCCACATCCCAAGACCTTACAATGTAAAATTTTGTGCAAAATGCGCAGCCTCTAGTGTAGACAGGCGCGCACAGAGAGCTGATGCGCGTGAAGAATCAAGAGAAAAAGTGCATGCGCGCAAAGACAAACTGCGGTAAAGGCGCATGCGCACCCGATGTGCGTCTGTGGCGTGAAATACCCGCGCGCCTGTGGAAAACGACCGAGAGAGGAAATTCGGATGGATTTCTCTCAATTCTCCCTTGAATTGACTGGTTAGCAGGTCGACAGAGGTCGGTTTGTGCACCTGCAAGTTAATGAAAGCAAAAGGAAAGAAAAATAAACTCAAATGAGGAAGGAATTGATACCTAACTCCCCAGTATGGTCGCCAATCTGTTTGCACCCAATTCGTCACTTGGTGAGCAAATAAAGGGTGCTTACATGCCCAGTTGGGTCTTTCTGAGCATGACAGTTGTAGAGGAAAGGGTTAGAAAAACAAAAACAAAACTATAAACAAGAATTAAATTAAAACAAACTAAAACTATGAGCATATGGATAAAGAAATAACAAAGACAACAAGACCAATATCACCAATGTTTTTAGGCTGATCAATTGATGAAATCAAAGCACAATGAAGGAAGGG
>ML777021.1:154401-182259 GCA_009831015.1 Picea engelmannii | reverse complement strand
TGGTGCTAATGTGTTATTTTCAAGGAGTGAGTCCTTAAAACAATCTAAGCAGCATAACATTACATGAAATTCCTTGAGAAAATGATGTTTCTTCATGGATTTTTATAGCATAGCATTGGGTGATTATGTAACTCCTTTAAGGTTTGAAAAGGGGCTCTTTAGGGCTTAATTAGGTCTTTGACCAGCCTACCATGTGGATTCAGCTCAGATTTGGGAGTCAAATCGTCTTGGGAGCTGATCCATAAGTGGTTGGGAGGCCGACCAATTCCATAAATGCGTCGTTTAGCAGGTGCGCGGATTTTTTCGCCAACAGCCACGCATTGTGCGTGCATGCACGCATTGTACATTCCTGTTCCGTGCATATGCACGCGCACCCAACTTCTATAAAGTGCCCTTCAATTTTTGGTTACTTTGTATAGTTTTTGACCCTTTTGCAATGCTGTGAAATTAATTCAGTGCCATGAATGACTTCATTCATGTTTGACGATGATGAGTTCTTGTCGCCATGTGCGGACGAAATTTCAGTGATAACAACCATTAATAGCTTGAAGGAACAATTAGAAGATTATGAGAAATTGAAAGAAGAATTGGATCACACAAAAGGGAAT
Source organism: Picea engelmannii (assembly GCA_009831015.1). Classification (NCBI taxonomy): domain Eukaryota; kingdom Viridiplantae; phylum Streptophyta; class Pinopsida; order Pinales; family Pinaceae; genus Picea; species Picea engelmannii. The sequence continues at coordinate 181,651 of ML777021.1, read as the reverse complement.
CTACTATTGACAACAAAAAAGTTGAAGAAGTTCGAAAAAAGCACTAAAAAATTAGATGAGATCCTTAACAATCAAAGATTTCCAAATGACAAGACAGGACTAGGATACAATGGCAATTTGAAGACAACAAAACAAGAGAAGGAATATGAAAATGATGAAACCAACACTCCAGAACAATTTGAACAACAAGATAGAAGACTAGAATTCATAAGGAATGAGACATCAAGAAGATCCTCTCCCATAAGGTATGAAAGAAATCATTATGAAGGATACTACATAAGAATAGATCGTGAACCCAGATGGACCACACCACAAAAAAGACCACTTATTCCCAGGTATCAAAATTTCTTTCTTGGACATTGTTATACTTGTGGAAATTTTGGACACAAGGCAATCAATCAATTGTAGAATCAATGAAAGGAATAACTATGTAAGCTACATGAATGGTGAAAATAGTAGATATGGAAATGTTTGTAGACCTATCAATAGAAATTATAATCCATTTGACCCATTAATGGATCAAAATTTTGTATGTTACAAGTGCAATAATCTTGGTCATAAAGCACAAGATTGTAGAGAGATGAAGGAAGATAATCATATGCCAAATGTTTGTATACCAACTACAACATGGAAAATGAAAGAAATTCCACACAATGAAAACTGTCAAATAACATTGGTCGCTACAGAATGCAAAGAAGAAGATGAATGGTTCATAGATAGTGGGTGATCATCTCATATGACCGAAGATGAAAGCAAATTTGTCATCTTGAAGAAAAAGGGTGGAAATGTTACATTTGGAGATGACTCATCTACTAAAATACTTGGAAAAGAAATTGTAAATCTTGGAAGTGAAAATGAAAAAGCAGAAAAAATCCTATACATAAAGGATCACTGGCCTCAATATCGTGTGCACTTAAGATGTTGCGCGCGATATCCTGGAATGTGCACACTTCATCATTTTACTGCACAGTACATGCACACACTATGCCATGAAAGGTGCATACAAAATTATATCAAACAACTCACCAGCTTAAGTACATTTTCATTTACATAAAAATTGGGTTTGGCCTAGGGATATTACAATCCCCTCCCCTTATTTATGCACCATCCTCAATGCATTATGTACTCATATACAACAAAATTTTCAAAAATCCTCAAAAATATGTGGGTATTCTACCTGCGTTGCATCCTCATGCTCCAAATTGGTGTCCTCAAGAGTGTACTAGGTCCATTGGACCTTTACAATCCCTATGGCTCGATTTCGGAGATATTTGATTTTTTGATTCAAAATGCGTACCAGATGCACATGGAAAGAACCTTCTTGCTCCACCTAGGTCACATTCCAATCAATAACATGATTAGCATCAGGTATATATTTCTTAAGCAATGATACATGGAATACATTATGAAAATACATAGATGCAGGAAATGCAATCATATAAGCTACTAGACCAACCCTTTCTAGGATTTCAAACGGCCCACAATAGCGATCTTCCAACTTTGAACAATTTCCCAACTTCAGGGAACTTTTGTTGGCTCTTACTTTCAAAAATACATGGTTTCCCACTTTAAATTCTCCGTGAGTTCTGCCCTTATCAGCATAGATTTTCTTCTTTTCTTGGGCAACCTTCAAATTTTGTTTTATTTTCAACATTTTCTCCTCCATTTCCATGAGCAATTCTATCCCAACCACTGCTCTATCCACTGGGTTATCCCAGCTTACCAGTGTGTTGCACTTTCTTCCATAAAGTGCCTCAAAAAGGCTCATCTTCAGTGATGCTTGATACCCATTGTTATAAGAAAACTCTACCAAGTGTAGGTAGTCTTCCCATTTTGATGGTTTATCCATCATGTACATCCTCAACATATCTTCAATCACTTGATTCACCCTCTTTGTTTTCCCATCTGATTATGGATGATAAGTTGTGCTAAAATTCAAATTTGTTCCAAATCCATTAAATAATCCTTTCCAAAAATTTGAGGTAAATTTTGGATCTCTGTCAAACACAATTGTCTTGGTTATGCAATGTAATCTATCAATTTCTCTCATATAAACATCAACAATGTTGGTTTCCTCGTGAGTGAGCTTAACAAGCATAAAATGGGCAGCCTTAGTAAGCTTATCCACCACTACCATGATAGAATCATGTTGCATGTTTGTTATGGGAAGTTTGGTGATGAAATCCATGGTTACAACTTCCCATTTCCACTCAGGAATGGGTAAGGGCTGTAGAAAACCAGTTGGGTGTCTATGCTCAGCCTTTACCTTCTGAGATTCCAAACATTTGGCAATAAAATAAGAAACCTCTTTCTTCATTCCTCGCCAATAATATTGGCTCTTGACAGCTACAATAGTTTTATGATAACTTGGGTGCCCAACATAAGGTGCATTATGTATTTCTCCCAATGTCAGATTTTTCAATTCATTAGAATTTGGTAGAAAAACTATGCCCCTGTATATGAGAATTCCATCATATCTAGTTTGTGTTCTTCAATTTTCTATTGCAAATTACCTTGTTGTAATTTTGCCACTAATTCCTTATATTGCAAATCTAATTTTGTATCCTCTAAAATTATGTCCTTCAAATCTGATTGGTACATGGTAATGGTTGTAGCATGCAATTCATGCACTCTTATGTTGAGTGCATCAACCACTTTGTTCTCTTTCCCCTTGATATGCTTTATATCAAAGTCATATTCGCTGAGAAATTCTAACCATCTGCTTTGCCTAGCATTTAGATTTGGTTGGTCAAATAAATATTTCAGACCATTATGGTTTGTCCTCAGCTCAAACCTTTTTCCCATGAGGTAGTGTCTCCATTTCCTCAAGGCATGCACTATGGCTGCCAACTCCAAATCGTGAGTGGCATAGTGTCTTTCATTCTCCTTCAACTTCCTTGATTCATAACATATAACAAACCCATTTTGACTGAGGACTCCACCAATTCCTTCTTTACATGCATATGTGCATACAACGAAGTCTTCATTTGGGTCTGCAATCCTTAGTATTGGATCACTTGTCAATAATTGTTTCAAGTGTTGGAAACTCTTTTCACAATCCAATGCCCATTGAAACTTCACACCCTTCCTTTGCAAGGAAGTGATTGGATGTGAAATCTTTGAGAATACTTCAATAAATTTCCTATAGTATCCTGCAAGGCCCATGAATGACCTGATCTCTTTCATATTCTTTGGCACTGACCATTCTCTAACGGATTTTATCTTCTCAGGATCCACTGTTATCCTATCCTCTGAAATGATATGTCCCAAATAATTAATTTGCTTCTAATAAAATGAGCACTTGCTCAGTTTGGAATACAACTAATGCTCCCTTAATACTTGCAACACCATCCTCAAATGATGCTCATTTTCTTCTTCTAACCTAGAATATATAAGAATGTCATCTAGAAATACAATGACAAACTTGTCTAAATAATATCAGAAAACACCATTCATTAAGCACATGAAAACACCTGGTTCATTTGGCAACCCAAATGGCACCACTGTGAACTCATAATGACCATACCTTGTCCAGAAGGCAGTCTTGCTGATATATTCCTCTTTAATCCTTACCTGATGGTATCCTGACCTGAGATCTATCTTTGAAAATATCTTTGCATCCTTCAATTGATCAAAGAGATCATCAATCCTTGGCAGAGGATACTTATTCTTAACAGTCACCTTATTAAACTGCCTAAATTCAATGCAAAGTCTCAATGTTCCATCCTTTTTCTTCACAAACAAGACTGGGGCACCCCAAGGTGACACACTTGGGCATATATACGCCTCCCTCAGAATTTCTTCTTACTTCATTTGCAACTCCTTCAGCTCTGGTGTACTCATTCTGTAAGGAGTCTTTGACATTGGAGCTGCTCCAGGAATTGAATTTATAAAGAAATCAATATCTCTCTTTGGGGGTAGTCCGGGTACCTTCTTGAACACATCTTCAAAATCTTCCAAGACTACATGATCTTCCAAATTTGGCACCTTATCTTTAGGTGTCTCTTCCATATGAGCTACAAATACTTGACACCCTTTTTTGTAACATTTCTTTAGTTACAATGATGAAATTTCTCTGAAGGTTACTTCCCTTGGAATTCCCTGAACTCTCCTTGGTTTCCCTTCCTCATCTAAGCAATTAAATGCCTTGTTATGACAATCTAGGATAGCATGATGTTGTTCCAACCAATCCATCCAAATTAGACAGTCATAGGAACCTAAAGGCAAGATGTTCAAATTTTCCCTGGTGTTCAGTCCATTCATGTCCATAATACATGACTTAACCATCTCGTTAACTTTTCTTTTGGGCCCGGTATCCAGCTACACCAACCAAGATTTTTCATGCTTGCTTCTTAGCAAATGCAAAATTTCCACTATCTTAGGATCTATATAACTATGACTAGCTCCTGAATAAATTAAAATAGAAATGGTTTGGTTGTTGATCATACCTTCCACTTCAACCACATGTGGCGAATACTTTTCTTTCTTATTGTCCAGGGCTACATAGATCCTTGGAACATTTATGCCCATGTCCTCCACTGTTCCATCTTGCTGTACATTGTGAACAGTTCTCACTTTTTCACCTCTGTGAGGACAATCTCTGAACATATGATCCCCTTTACAATCCCAACATTGAATAGGTTGATGCCTTTTCCTTTGACCCCCTGTCTCAATCATTCTAGGTTCTCTATAAGTTGGTTGTCCCTGAGTATTATTTATGAAGAATGGTGGCTTAGATCCCTTCTTCCTTTGATCCATCTTGAATTTATTTTTGTCTTCCCAAGATTTTTGGAAATTTGGCCTTGATTTTTGTTGATCATATAGGAATTTATATCGCCTTGTGGTCTCCTCCAATGTCTTTGGATCATCATACAATATTTTGTCACTAATGAATGCTAGCAATCCACTCAAATACCTTTGAATCTTAACTATCTCATCCTTGATGAAAGAGACATACTTCAGAAGTTCTAATTTTTTTTGTCATATTCATCTATGGCCATACTCCCAAGCTTGCGTTCAAAGAACTCTTTCATTTTCTTGTCATAGTATCTCTTAGTCAAGTATTTCTTCTCAAAATACTTCTTGAATTCCCTCCAAGTAACACTTTTCTCTTTAATGTGTTTCACTTGCACAAGCTGATCCCACCACATGGATGCCTTTCCCTTGAGTTGATCGATAGAAATTCTACCTTCTGCATCAGAAGAATAACTATGCAATTGAAAATACTTTCTCATGCCCAACAACCATGTCTCTGCATCTTCATCCTTCTTCTGCTTACCATCAAATGTAGGAGGTTTGGATTTGTTCATTTCTCCTCGTAGCTCATCCACCCCAGACCTATTATTCTTTATGATAGGGTATGGACTTGATATGTTGTCTTCTCTCTTATTAAAATGCCTCGAGGAGTGATGGTGGTGTTTTCTAACACTTCTTTCTCTTCTTTTCTCACCAGGAGGTCTGTAACTTCCTGATTTTCTTGAGCCACTCTCCTTATCCAACTTATTTTCTATTATGTTCAAGATCTGAATTAACTTCATGTTGAAGTCATCTTATTGGTCCTTGGCTCCCATAATCCTTTCATTATCATATTTATGGCTATGTACATCCTTCTGTAAATTTTAAATGGTCTCTACCATATTCATGTTTTCATCCCTTCCTTCTCCATGTCCATTAGAGTTTGTTCCTTCAATGCCCAAATGGACATCCATCCCTCTGATCTCATCTTACTAGATGTAAGCCCCCTGTGCCTCTTCCATTACTCTGGACTCTATGTTGATATTGATCTGATCTATTTGTTGTTAACTCTACAAAATGTGCAGCCAACAAAACTTGGTCAGGCTAATTGACTCAACAATTTCATGAGAAATATGAACCATTCTGGTTCAATAATATATCATAATTATTTCTTCTGATTTCCAAAACATTGAATGCCCAGATAATTTTTTTGGGTGGATAATTATATTCCACTATTCAACACCTTCCCATATACATATTATGGACACTTTTTCTAAGTTTCACCTTTTTCTAGGTCCTTGGCTGATAGTTATAGCTTGTTGAAGTTCTAGGCCAATTCGTTTTTTTGGTTTGGACTGCTACACGTACTTTATTTTCCATATTAAACATGTTTAATATGCCCATAAATTTAATTCAGCTTTGGGAATGTCTTCTATGGTTCAATATATTTCCATCGACTGCTCCTGCACCTCACTCTGATTTTGGAGCAGAAAGTTATGGCTCTTGGAAGTTAGATGGATCTTAAAATTTACCCTCCACTATTTGTGATGTAACTTTCTCATAAACGTTGTGTTTGACGAATGGTTTACACCAATAGAAATGTCTCTCTGAGATATTTTATTTGAGTTGCAGAGATAGAGTGTGCCTTGGCACACTCTATTCATGTGGTTTTTGAGAGGCTAAAAACACTCTTAAGGGCCTCAAAAATGCTCTGCAAAAAGATGGCGATCAAATGATATAAAACATCGCAGATATTCACTAGTTTTCTGTTGTTGTTCACCATCTGAATGACTTCTCGCACAAAAAATTCAACCTGTACACCCATATATAGCATGCGCAACAACAACATGAGGTAAATCATGCTCCGCTTATCCATAAGTACCATGCATCACTTCTCTGTCGCGTCAATAACTTGCATGCACTACTTTCGTGTTGCGCGCCAATATCCACCACGCATAGTTTTGGTTCTTGCACAATTACTCGTTGCATGCAGTTTTTGTATGGTGCACTGATATTCCACGCTCATTTCACTCTACGCATTGCACCATACCATAGTTTAGTACGCCCCCACCATGCACCAATACTTTGTGTGCAACATTAACTAAATTATCACGCGACAACATATACCCATATTGTGCGCGCACTAACCAAATTCCTTTGCGCTCTACCAATATTGCACACACCACACACACCATTATTATGTGTGTTCACACTGCGCAATGATAAATTTAGCATGCACACCTGCACACTAACATTTTTCCGCACGACACCAAAATTTAGTGTGTGGTCTCGCACACCAATATTTTTTCGCGCAGTGCCAAAATTTAGCGCGTGCACCAGCACGCCAACATTTTTTTGTGCGGTGCCAAAATTTAATGCACACACCAGCACGCCAACATTTTTCCATGCGGTGCCCAATTTTTACATATCACAATCTTCTTACTGCGCATCATGCATGTTTAGTGCGCCCACCTGTGCACATACGTTTTTATGCGCATCAACTCCTCGTGAATTTCGCTGCAGTAATTGGGGTTTTTTCTTAACTTTTCCCCAACTTTTACCATAGACATTATGCAACTATGGAGTTTATTCAATTTCACCCCGATAACACTATTTCAACCTCTGTAAAAACAAATTTTTGTGGGTTGGCATTTCTAGAACATATTTTTCCCAAACTCTGTTCACGAATTGAGAATTTTAATTACTAATCTCGCTCCATCTGTCATGGCTTCACTGCAACCTCAAATTTGACCAATTCTAGGTTTGAATTTGCTAAAATAGATATTAAATCATTAATATCTCACCACTTGGCCGAATTCCTCAATTTTCTCATGAATTTAACAATAGAAATTGGGGCTTTTCCCAATTCTGTGTTGTTGCTTCTAACTTTACCATGGACGCTCTTTGATTTGAAATTTTGCCACATCGAAAACAATCCTCTATGTAATTTCTCTTCAACTCAACTTGCTCGCCCCATCCAACATTAGTGTTGAAAACTGAAGCTCTGATACCATATTGTAACGTCCCCAACCACCCATGGTCGAGCCACGATACAAGAGAGAACGTTTTTGTTCTCTCTGCGGAACATATTGTAACATACCCAACATCCAACTGAGCTATGCCACATAATGTTTTTTTGAACTACATGCAATTAAAATATATACAAACAAAAATCTTGCTGATATATGTATATATATATATATATATATATATATATATATATATAATGAAAACATACAAATGCATTTGTAAATGCACGAATTCACACTAAAATAAAAGTAAACATATACATGCAACATATACAGGAAATACCCATAAATATAAAAACAATTATAACTGTTATAACTTGGTAAATTTTCTAGAGGTTGACAGCAGAAGAAATCTACGAAATGTAACTTTATTCAACCACTTTTGAAGCTGGGATCTAGCCCTTCCAACTTCAGAGAGGGATCTCTCTCTTAGTTTTAGCTATGTTTCAAATTTCAAATATTAGGCTAGGTAAAGAAATAGATTGGTTTTGTAGTCAAAGTATTTTTTCGAATTGGTTGAGACAGTCTACACATCCATTGGGCTATGGGGTCTGTGTTATAATAAAATATGAAATACAAAACAAAAACGTGAAGGAAGACTTCCACAGGGCGAGATAATATACTCACTGGATCTTTTAGTAGCTTAAATGATGAACAGAAGAAAAGATGAGAAAGATAATTTCAACTAAGAAGCAGTTAAGAATTTCTTAATTGAAATCACTAGAAGATAAACACTAAAATATTTTGAGTCAGAAACAGGGTATACAAGATAAATCCTACAACATTCGTTACTCTTAAAGATTAGTTTCAGAAAACAATATGATAACAAAGCGAGAATAACATTCAACTTAGAGAGGAAAACATCACCAGTGAATACACGCAAGAATCCTGTAAAAGTGCCTCCTTTTATTAATGGAAGATCTCTTCAAAACAATTACAGTCTGATAGTGTTAGAGTGTGAAGATCAACAACCCCCAATACTTAGAAAGGTGAAGTATTTATAACTCAAATCACAAACGTTCCTGTCATAAATGACCAGGACGTGCTAAATCTATTTTTAGCCTAACTAATTTAACAAATTTCCTAAATCTAGGAACTGCTTGATGACTTGGTGTAACTGCATGCTAATTTATGGGTAGACAGTTGATGAAGCCTTTGCACGACCTCATCTGACTGGACAGTTGACTGGACCTGGACAACTCATCTGCTAATCGATCAGATCGTAGAGTTCCTCCCATCTGAGATGACTGGGCATGTTGACTTTGACCAGTCTTCGATACACTTCGTCCATTTCTGTATACTTGGCGAATGTAGGCTTGGTGAGGAAGATGTATCAAATCTCGTGTTGGATGTTTATGTCCCACTGAAGGGCATCCAGAAATGCCTTGTTGGTGATGCTCCCTTGAATCCTTGCAAACTTTGAGCTGTCCTTAGACACCTCAGCCAATCTCTTCTTGTAATCTAGGAGTGTCATCAGTTTATCATTAATAACCTTTAGACCAGGTAGACCTTTCTTCTGGAGAGCCTCAATCTTACTGAAGAACCTTTGTACCCCCTGGTCCATGGCCTAAACCTTTTCTTCCAGATGAAGCATTAGTCCTCTCTTGGTCAAAACTCTTTTGACCTCAAGGATGGTCTCTGTTCTGTCTTCAATATTCATCTCTTCCAAGTCCTCTCTGGTCTTAGAATTGAGGAACTTGATGATCTCGTTTGCCTGTGTTGGCCTATCTCCCAATTCTAATCTGATATTCTCAATGGCTTTTTTTCTCCTCTGTACTAACTCATTCTTCTCAAACAGGATCTGGATCATGGGCCATATCTCATTCATGAACTTAGTGATGTATGTCCATACACTCTCTTTAACCTCGGCCAATGTCTTTCCTTCCACTGTTTGTTTCTGGAGATGTTGTAACTCCTTCTTGAGCTGCTCTGTCACCTGCTTTTCCTTGGATAGGGTGGTCTAGAAAGAAGATTTGAGTTCCTATAGGTTCTCAATCTCCTTTTTTAGCCTATTGATTTCTGTCTCTTGCAGGTTCACCCTTTCCATGGAATCAGCCAGATCGGTTGTCTTCTCCTGAGATGTCGATAGAGTCGTGGACGGGACTGCTGTCACTGATGTTGTTCTCACTCCTGCAATTGGGATAACACTCAATGGAATGACTTCCATTGGCTTTAGTTTCTCTTTCTCTTTTAACAGTTTCTCCATCTCAGCTTCCATTTATCTAAGCTGTGCGTTTTACTCCATGAGCAGCTTTAGCATCTCATCCTTCTCGCCTTCTTTCTCTGCTATCTCCTTCGCCTACGAGTCCTTTGTGGGCGGGAGCTTCAGTTGTTTCCTCAAGGAGGAAATGTTAGCATTTTTCTTCTTTATCATTTCCTCCGTTACTTTGATGTTCAAAGGATCATAGCCGATCTTGAGGACCATCTCCTCCAAAGTTTTGATTCTATTGTCCTTTGCAAAGGATGATATCTTCTCCACCTTTAATTGTGTTTGAACATTGTTCAGGGACAATTGGAATTTTGACGCAGTAGTAGAAGCATGTGCCAGAGTGTAGAAAACCATTTCCCCTGTCTGCTTGTGCAGATCCATCTGATCAGCTGGGTGCACGTCCTTCATCTATAATTTGAAGGTGGCCCTCTTGTAGTCGGTGATCACCTTGGGATCAGGTACCTGTTCCTCGAGGAAGGCCATGTGCATTCTGCCTTTCTCCGTGTCAAATGAAGACAACAACCTATGTTGCGTTGTCAACATATGCTTCCATAACTGAGCACAAGTACTGCTGGTAAGGGTCTGGTTCTTTTTCTTGATCAGCTCGTACTTCTCGAAAATGCTCAACTTGGGCCCAGTCTTGCCTCGCTGAGTGTTCAAAGGGGAGTCTGTGGTTTTCTTCGGACCTACTGGGGTAATGTCCTTATGGAGGCTCGAATCGAAAGGTGGAATAACAGACTTGGGCACTGTGGTAGGCGGGGCTTCGTTTTCTCCAGTCGGGCCAGGAACTGACGAAGTCTTAGGCCTTTTGGTATGTAGCTGAAATTCCTCGGAAGATACCTCTGTGATAGGTGGAGATAAATCCTGCCTAGGCCTCTTCTCTTTTGGGACCTGTGGCGTGGTTGTTGGTGGCACAGTGTTCGGGGGAACCTACTGTTCCACTTCGACCAATGTGTTGGGCTCCCACACTGTCTGATTGGCGAATTTCTCAATTTCGGGCTTGGACACATGAACATACGGGATGTTCTTGTTTTTCATCCTCATCTCTGAGATGAGCCCACATGGATCATAATGTCGTGGGAAACTCATAAATAATTTCATCTCCCTTAGAATCTTGTCTGCTTCTTTCCCGGTGCCACGACTATTGCAGATGAGGGAGCCAATCTGCCCCTTGATTCTAAGCTGCTTCTTTTTCTTCAATGATACAAAATGAATATCATCTGAATTTATAATCTGCCTTATATATTCAAGAGCAAATATTCTAACAGGAAAATACTTGGGCATCTTATACGGTGCCAATTCGCACCCGTATACTCTGATCTCGGTATGATTTTGATACAGGTACCAATCCCCGGTCTTTGTGTTGTCCGAGAGATGCAAGATTCTCTGGATTTCGTCATTTATTTGAGGCTCAGGCCTGCCGCTCAGCATACTTACCACAGGGTGGTAGAATTGATCTATGAATGCCTTGAAACTATACTCCATGGAGTTGTGCTTAAGCAAGGAAGTCCATGCTGTGACTGCCTGAGGTTTACCATCTTCATCCATCTTCTGCATGGAAAAACTAAATTTATCCACCTGGAAAAAGACAAACAAGTAGACTAGTATTGATGAATATCTGAACATGCCTTCTGTGCCAAAATTCATGAACTGTTCGTGAATATTGCCTGCCAAGAATGTGCTGAAATCAAACTGGGTGGTGGGATTTTCATCAGTGGATAAAATGGATAGAAAACACAGAATGGGCTCATGTACCCACTGGTCGGAATAGTATCCTAACAAAGCACAAAGGGAGGAGATGACCTGGTTTCCCTTAGTTGAGAACATGGAAGACGGGTAAGGAGGGTTTGTGGAGGGAAATTGAGAGGATGTGGGAAGGAAAAGATCAAATATTTGAGCTCTTTGGGGAAAAGTCATTCTCTGGTACAACTTTGTAAGGATTTCCAGGTTGAAGGGAGATGCGGAGTCGGCTCGGGGAATTTGCATCATCTGGTCTATGGCTTCGGGCGTGATGAGGAACGGGATCTCTCCAGACAAGGAGATGACGAATCTTTGCTCGGGGATATAATGAGCTTGACACTTGAGAGAAAACTCAGGAAAATGGTGGATCTGAGGGAAGAGGTAGAGGGGTAAATTGGACTCCCGGAGTCCAATTTCATCACTTTGGTCTAGGAACACTTCCCTGAGCCATGACTGGAGGTATGAGAAATCAAAATCACATTTGGTATCTGCGATTAACCAGTCTTTGTCGACCAGTGGGATCCTGTCTAGGTCAACAGGAGGTGGGAGAAAGGGATTCTCCTCTCCTTCAGCTGGTTTGGACTTTGGCGCCATTTCTGCAACAGTACCTGCAATAAACATAGTGTTAGTGGGGGCGACTGAATGTGGATGAGGGCGACGGAATGTAACAAAGGAGTAAGCAGTGAATTTCTCTGGTGCGATGGGTGAATAGTGAAAGTAATGGAAATAACGGTGATTTTATTTAAACTGGGGTCGGTTGGGCGCGGGAGACAGGTCAGCTGGATAACGGATAGGTTATCCAGTAATAAATGGACAACGGGCCATTTGGGGGTGAGATGGAAGGTGACAGTGGCTGAAAGATACGGAAAGGTGACGTGGTGGCTAGGGATTGGAGGTAAAATTCATAATAAGGGGCTTGCCATGAGTGAAAAGGGGGAGGGGACTGACAACAGTTATGGGATGTGACTAATTCGGGAAGAAGTGGAAGGTGACGTCCATAAGTGATGGGGGTCTATCAGATCGTAGATGGTGATGGGACTTCAGGGAAAATAGATTGACGCCATGTATAACAAGGGACTCGCTAGAGGGGTAAAACCATTCCGGACCCCCCCCCCCTCAGTTAAAAGCAGACCATCCAGGGGGGTCCTAAATCCATTTTGGGTCGTTGATATGCACGCCTGTATCTGAGCCGCAGATCTAAGCATGCTCTTTATCACTCATTCCGGACCCCCCCTCCATTAAAGGTAAAATGGATGGGGGGGTTCGGAATCCAATATTGACCATTGATTTAAGCGCTCAACCCTGGTCTGTCCAGATGCGTGCAAATGTTATCAGTGATTATGGACCTACCGGTTAAAAGCAGAATGGTCGGGGGGGTCCGGAATGCTCTGTACACCGTAGATCTGAGCGCCGCGATCAGGACCGTCGATATGTGCAAGGAGCATAAATGGGGAGCGGAGAATACATGCGCTAGGAAAAACTTAGGATAAATGCATTTTATGGGTTTTTTCCCCAAACTTTTCAAGTAAACACCACCATGGGGCTTCGAACAAACGATCTTCTAAGCATATGAAACATGGTGCAACATTGACATCAAGATGGTTTTGTTGGAATGGAACACTGAAGCAACTAGCCTACATACTAACCTATCTTCCTATGACAATTAACCCAGATTAAACAGTTGGGTTAAGAATTTAGTCTACCCTGGGGCTATCTGACCAAGATTAGACAGTCTAGCCAGATTTATTCACTAATCTAACCTAGACACTTTGGCTAAGATTAAACTATTTATCCAAATTCATTCACTACCCTATCAACATCAAATTTAAAAAGAACTTGGCCATGCTTGAAAGGTATGGACAAAGTTACTATTATTTCATGGGGCTTTTTATTGCAATTCTTTTATGCCCTCTTTTCTTTCTTTCTTTTTCCTTTTTCCTTTTTCTTTTTCTTTTCTTTTTTCTTTTTCCTTTTCTTTTCTCTTTTTTTTTCTTTTTTTTCTTTTCAAATTATTTGCAGAATGAAAAATCATTTGTCAACAAAAACATTAGAGACAGATAATATCCCAGTCACCAGTTGATCCTATAACTTATAGGGTGATAAAAATAACCACACATAGTATAAACCCATACAACTGAGCACATAAATAATAATGCAACATGTAAATTTATCACACAATTGGCACTTATCTTGTTAATAATATCACCAACTGCATGCATACCTTCCACGAACCTCCTAGCCTTAGACCACACTGCTCATCAATCTCAGTAGTGAGTCACCCCCGAGTTGGGACTAAACTCCACCCGGGTAAAGGGATTCCTAACCAGGATAATGGCTCATAGACAACAAGAAAGACTCTGTCACATGTGTCAAATCAAATTAACAGCCTACAATCCCTCATTCTCCACATGCTTGTCACACCACAGGAAGTTTGCCCCTTCTCTACTCAACAGTCCTTCATCTTCCTCACTTCCTTTCCAGACTTTAGCAACAGGTCAGACAGGAAGTCTCTGAGCCCTGTAGTTGTAGTTTAGCACCTTCAGGAAATCAATTCCCAACAATTCTCTCACCCGGGAAAAAATTGCTCATGAGCCTAACAACCCGCCTCAATATTCCATGGGCCTGACAGCCCGCTTCTTCATTCCAGCTCCCAAGCTAACCAGCTACACAAATGGTATGGCTATGGATACAAGTTCAGGTACAGTGACAGGAAGGTACGAAGGATAATTTACTGCATGAGTGAAAATGGTCATGGAATCATGGCTGAATGATGGAAAGAATGCCTGGAAATGAACTAAGTCCAAAAAGTATGTATGCATGTCCCTAACTTGACACTTGTCATGTTAGCACTTTGTAAATCTATTCAACTGATAAACAGACGAAGAAGGTAATTTTTTCAACCAAATTTGAGACTCGAAGCTAGCCTTTTGGATCTGGAGAAGGCTCTCTTGGGAGGCACGATCTCCACGTGGGAAATGGATTTGAAGGCAATGGCTAGATTTAACACCTTTGATATAATGGATTCTGGTTATATTGGCGCAGAAAGGTAAGACTTGGGCTATGGGATCAATCTGAGGAAGAGACAAGACAAATGACTCAGTGACTAGACTTGAGAGGATAAGGCTAGGAGAGAAACAACCTTCAATGTAAAACCATAATCTGTGGTAGGAGAAATTACAGGAAGTAACTCAGGAGTGTTGATGTGGATGAATTCAGACTTAGATTTAGAGGAAAATGTTCTGTCTAAGTGGCTCGAACAAGGTGCGTTGTACATCGAATCCGTAGGTTCAATAATTTGTTCTGAAATAGACAGCAAGAGATGTGAAATAAATATAACAGGAAAGCACATACACAAAGAAAGAATAACAATACATCCAACTGTTACAACTAGAATATTTTCATCAAGTCATGAGACCTTTGCATTAAATTCCAGTAAAAACTTCAGATTACATACAATAACTATCGTCTACCAAATTTTCCAACCAACCTAGCTTACATTGAAAATATGAAATATATAAACGAGGGTGTCTCTTGGGATACCCTGCTTCCTAACAGCTAACCCTTAGAAATAGGAAAACTGAGCAACATGCACTAGAGACTCTTCGCATAGTGTTTCCAAAAATAGACAATAATCACTCCCTTTTACTTATGATTGTTCATAGTTTCACCACGAGATTTGATCGTTGGTCAGGCTTTGGCATGGAGAAAATATGTGTCATTGTATTCCTTTGAGTATGAGTCCCAGCAAAGAGGTGTCTGTCAGGAGCTTGTTGTCTGTAAATAATGGATTCGATTTCTGTGATGTGATCATTTGCTGAGAGTTGTGTGAAGTAAACAGATGTTAGATCATTGTGGCCGTTATCAAAATGGTAGCATGCTTCAGAGAAATGTATCATTCAAAACTATCAATATTTGTCTCATCTTTAGTGGGTGAAGATACGGGTGCCCACTAAACTTGTATTTCCTATGCGTTAGCAAGAGCTACGTGGGCTTCTTTCTTGGTCATTTCACATTATCTAGAAAGTTTCATGTTCTTTTCTTCCACCAGTCTCTGTGCTTCTTGCAACTGTACACTAGTGTCTTTCGCCTCTCTAAGCTACCTTTTCAACCACACCATGTTCCCTTCGTGACCCTGCATTGCAGATGCTTTTGTGGCCTTTGTCACTAGTTTTCACCTTAATTCCATGTTTTCCTAATAGAGATCGACGATGGCCAGTTTCGCTCATTTCAATTACTGAGATGGAACTTTCTCATTCACTTTTGTGATATCCTCTCTCCTTGTTTTTCTCCTATCTTCACAGCTCGATCCCCCAACAGGTTCTAACCAGATGGCACACCTGAGTCATTCTTCAGCTATCAATCTGATGCATGGTTCTTCTGAAATTCGAGCTTCCACGATCGCCTGGTTTTTTCCCAAACTGCCCCTCCTCCGAGGATTTTTTTGTTGGGGAGAGGGGGCTCTTACTGTCTCCCCTTTGTGTGTGAATCCCTCCATTTTAGATTTTACATGAATTGATCTTGTCTTCTTTGCAAGTAAAACAATGGTTCCTTTTACATCTTTGGGAATGTCTGCCGCAAGTGAGAATGAATCCCAGTCCATTTGGGTCTCAGACCTTATAGTTCTACTGCTCCGCATGCCTTTCCTTGCGCTCTGCGAGGTCACCATGGAATGACCAAGGTGAACTCTGTGTGTAGTGTATCCAACAAACACACAGGAGGGAAGGTTTTGATTACATTGGACTGGAAAGAAAAATTGCAAATAGAGTTTAGGCCTTGTTCTACGACTGGAGAGAAATGTCGAGCATCCAGGATTTATAAAAATCGAACAGGAAAGGAAATCATGCTAGAGGACAGTGAATTCATGGCAACAAGATGTTCCAAGTCAATTTGAAGGTTTTCCATGGAAAATCCCCGCATGTAGGATACATGTGATAAGGTTTTCTGGTCATACATGATATGAATGTCATGACTTTTCATTCTCTTGGCCTCCATGATGAAATGATAATAATTGTTGTACTTGGTGATGCGACCTGTATTAACCACTTGACTCGACCCTAGGCACGTAGAGATTGGTTTCTCAACAGGACTCGACTTTCTTGGAAAAGACATACACGTACCTCTTATACAAGTTTCGAATCTGGCATCCCTTCCCATTTCCAAGGGCCAACCAGACACTTGTTGACCTCAAACTCACGGTGTTACGTACCTGAATTCACATGTTTGGGCACATGGGTCATGATGCGACTTTAAAACCTACTCTAAATTGAAAAGAAAAATGGTGGTGCTAACAGTTGGCTCAAATGGGGATGCTATCCTCCCTGTGAGGTAGAAAACAACAATAGACCAGGTGCTTGACCATTGGGCTTTATTTGACCTCTAGACACTGGGAAAAAAACGTAAACCTATTGACACGACTTCTAAGACTTTAGCATAAACTTATGGCCTTCACTTTGGGCTTCAATTTTCTGCTGACCTACAAACTCAACACAAAATAAAATGACTATTTACAATCACAAATGACTTAAACAGATTTTATTCCATCAGGTAAAGTTTTAGGAACCTGTCGTTTACAGGCCCCCAATCAAAACTTTCTCCATCTAATCCTTCTAGAAAATAAACATTTTTTTCCGTTGTGATCGCAGATTCTGAATGGACCCCTCCAAAGGTGGTTGAACTTTGCGTGCTTTGATTTACCTTCATTTCTTGCATCCCATCTCAAAACTATGTCACCCAATCGAAAATCCTCTGGCCTAGCAGGGTTATCGAAGGATTTCTTTATCTTTTCATGATGGAGATGCAACCAATTATACACTTTCTCTCTTTCTTGCTACATATCAATTAGCTGATTAATCCTCCTCTGCACAGCATTTGGGTCGGCCTCTTGTTCTTGCAAAAGATTCCTGACGGGGGGTCCCAATGAAGTAGGGAAAATTGAATTTTCATCGTAAACGATCTGGAAATGCGACGTTCATACAGATTTCTTGGTGGTGACCCAGTCTTCCCACAATGAGTAGATAAGATTTTTATTATAGGCTCTCTTGTTTTCTTGCAGGAGTCTTTTAATAATCCTTGTCAGGCTTTTATTTGACAATTCTGCTAACTTGTTTCCTTATGGATAGTACGTCGTGCAATTCCCCAGGCTTATGTTATAATCCTGTAAAAATGTCTCCATCCTCTTAGACTTGAATGCGGCTACATTATCTGTAATGATCTTAACAGGAAACCCAAACCTTAACAAAATGTTCATCTCCAGGAATTGGATAATGATTGTGTTAGTAGCATTTTTTGTGAGGATTGCTTCGATCCATTTCGTGAAATAGTCGGTGGGCGTGAGTATCTACTTGTGTTGTGCATAGGATGGTGTGTTTATGTATCCTATGAAATCTGACCCCACTGCATAAAAGGTTCTTCGACTGAGATTGGCTTCAACGACAAGGGCTGTAGTTTTCTTCTTCCGTCGAAAATTTGACATTCATGGTAGTTGGAGACCTCCTTATATACGTTAGCGAAAATTGTAGCCCAGTAATATCCTACCCTAAGGATTTTGTGCACTTTGGTATTCCATTAGTGGTTTCCTCCACATCCGCCTTTGTGAAATTCCTGTATGGCCCGCTTTGCGTCATCTTCCAATAAACAACTCAACAATATTCCCCCGAGATCTTTCCAGTAGACTGAGTTGTCCAAGATGCAAAACTTAACCGATTTGATCTTGAGAAATCTATCCTTAGTCTTACTCACACCTAGAGGGGCCTGGAGATTATCTAGCACATAGATGATGTCTACATACCATGGTGATTCAATGAATTGTCGAGGCTCCTGCATAGTTTTTTCTTCTTGGGGGCATTTCGACAGATCAACGATGGAATTCATTCCTATAGCATCGTAGTCTGACTGCGCCATCACCCTTGTTACACCCTGACCTTTGATGATCTTTGTAGGCTTGATTTCAAGGTCATATTCTAACATGGCCGCTATCCACTTGCCTCTCCTTCCTTCCGGGTCAGGTTGAGTCAGAATATCCTTTACTGAACTATTGGGTACACAAGCGATAACATGAGAGTGAAGTATGTATGTCCTGAATTCTTTCAAAGCCCTTACTAAAGAATACACCTGTTTTTCAATGATTTCATACCTTAGTGGAGCGTCTCACAACATCCGACTAAAATAGGCTATGGGTTTTTCAAAATCATGTTCGTCTTTCTGTAGGAGCACGCCGACAATAGTGTGTTCTGAGGTGAATGAAAATAGGAGGAAATCTTTGGTAAAATTCAGGCTATCTAGTACAGGAGCCTTTGTCAACGCTACTTTGATATCCTAAAAAGACTTATTGGCCTCTGGGTTCCACTTGATCTCGTTCCCCTTTTTGAGAATGAAATTTATGTGTTTTATGATTTTCGCTAGGTTTGGGATGAATCTCCTCAAAAAATTCACCTTTCCCAGGAAATAGTGTACCTCCTTTTTACTGCGCGGGATGTCGATATTCAAGATCCCTTCAACCCCGCTAGGGTCTATCTTAATTCCCTCTTTGGAAATGATGTGCCCTAACATCTTTCCTTCTTCTACCATGAAGTGGGACTTCTTCGGATTCAGTGATATGCCAAATTTTCTTCATTTCTAGAAAACTCTCTTCAGGTGCTCAAGATGTTGTTTGTCTGAGGTAGAGTACACAGTGATGTCGCCCAAATAAATAATGATGAATTTTTCCCTTTCATCAGCAAACATGATGTCCATGGCCCTCTGGAAATTGGCTCCATCGTTCATCAGGCCCAACAACATCTTGGCATACATTAACATTCCCCATGGAGTTGTGAAAGTCGTCTTCTCTCTGTTGTCCGGGTGGACCATGATATGATTATATCCTGAGAATCCATCTAGCATAGACATCTTTTGGGACCCCACCATCTTTTGCAATATGTAGTCAATTTTAGGAAGGGGATAGTGGTCCTTGAGAGACACTTTATTTAAATTTAGGAAGTCCACACACTGTCTTATCTCGTTGCTTTTCTTCCTTACAGGTACCGGATTAGCTATCAATTTTGAAAATCTCAAAGAAACGATGATTTTAGAGTCGAAAATATTTTTTACCTCTTTCTCGACTAGTGACAGTAACATGGGATTTATCCATCTCAGCTTTTGTTTGAAAGGTTTTTGATATTCCTTGAAAGGGATAACATGTTGGATCACTTTCGTGTCATACACTTTCAGGTCATCGTAGCTCCATGCGAAGACATCCGGGAAATATTTCATGAGATTTATATAGTCCTTCTTGACCTCTGGACTGAGTGTCTTGGATAATTTTACCATCTTCAGGTTATCCTTAGTTTGGATGTTGCAGTCTTCCATGTCTTCTCTGCTTTCAGTGATGCTGGGGTTTTTAGCCACATCGTTCTCGTCAAACAACTTTTCCATCGGCACCAACCCATTTGGAATAACATTATTTTTTAGTTTTATTATGTCCCTTCCCGCAATCTGGTTTTGGAAAGGGTCGTCATTGCTATGCGCATCCACACTCTCATCTTCGTCGCTGCAACATTCCTTGTCAATGTTTGTGTTAGCGAAATCATTGCTCATAAGGAGGAATCTTTCCACCTATTTTTCATCATTGAACACTTTCCATTGTTTGATATTATCAAGAATTGTTGGCCTGTGCTTGACCTCAATTTCATACTTTTTTTTTGGGAAAATGGGGATCTTAAAAACTGAGGCTGAGGTGGCCAAGACATCGACGATTTGATTTTTCTCTCTGGGGATAGCAAATAGGTCATATTCTGAGAATTGTTCAAGGAGGTCCAAAGAGAAATTTCTGTATGCTCTTAGCCTAGGGTGTTTGGTTTAACATACACCCTTTACCTAATTAATGATCAACTCTAAATCCCCGCGCACTACTATTTTCTTCGCGCCCAATTATTTCATAACTTGTAAGCCCACGCTTAGTGCTTCATATTCAGCCATGTTGTTAGTGCACTCAAACATGAGCTTGTATGAGCATAGCTTCATGCTTGCTTCAGGGGGGCTCACCCACACGCCAGCCCCAAATCTTTCTCTGTTGACTGCACCATCAAAACTTATGTTCCACACCCTATTTTCCACATGGTCTTTTGGGTTAGCGTATATTGTTGTTTCTCACGCAGTCTCCTTGTCAGCTGTTACAATGGTTTTCAACTCTTCTTCTTCAAAATTCAGGTCATTGTAGAATATAGAATACCCCACCTCAGTTTTGATGGTATATATCGGATGATTGTGTCCCTGCATCTTACTGCTTACCATGTACTCCAACAACACTTCTCTGTATAGCCTTCTATCATGGCCGAAAATAGGGATAGTGGTGTATGAGATATCCATCTGCAACATGCCCTTCAACTTCGCATCCCACGACCTCAAGAGAAGTATGCCGAATTTTGGGGGTATGTCTGCGACGACCACGCCCATGACCATGTTCTTAGCAGGGATTTGAGCCAATGATACAATTAGGTATTTGATAACTCCCAAACACTTGACTTTCCTCGAATCAAAAGACAAAAGGTCTTTGTATGGCCTGGTGACATCCAAACCTAGTTCATCCATGATCACCTTCGGCATGAGGTTGTGCAATGCACTAGAATCTATCATGGCATTATGCAGGTTCATGTCATGAATATTCAGACTGACATAGAAAGGAGGGACGTCTTTGGTATCACTTGTCTCTTCAATGCATGGACCAAAAAGGATGGTGAGGTGATCATCTTGAAGATTCTGAGTATCGGGGGTCCCCCCCACTTTCAGAATTTTAATGATTTGTTCCTGATACTCACCCTTTCTAATAAGTTCATTGAAAGGGACAGAGATTTTTATTTTGGCCATCTCATGTTCAAAATTGAAAGGGGGACAAGATTTCTCTACCTCTTTTCCGCTCACCTCCCGACCTGTCTTTGGGGCTTTCTTGGGTACCTCCTCCTTCGAATTAGATTTCTCTATCACGTCTTTGGTCACGTTGTTTGACCTTGTTCGGATTGTGGAAGGAGTGTCTACCGGAGGCTTCCTTATGGGGTTTGTCAGTTGCGACTTGGTAGGTACATCCTTGCTCCAGAGGTTATACTTCTTCTGGAACTGCATGATGGCTTTTTGATAGCCTTTCTTGAACTCTACTCTCTCCCATGACGACACATCATCTGTTTCAAGTATCATATCATCGTCGGCCTCCAGAATGAAGTCTCCATTCCTACTCATATACTAATCATGTTCACTCTTCATCAGGAACACACGCAGGTTTTGATCATCGCAACAATGCATCTGGTCATCGAACATCTAGTCGAAATCCTCATCCACGTATTTTTTCTAGAAAGGAGGTCTTGTTTGATGTTCACCTTGATCCCTTTGCTCTTTTTGTTCCCTATGTCTGATTTGAGGGATTTGATTTCTTCTGAGGTTCAAATTTCTGGGAGGTTGGTCGTTCTATTCTTATGGAAAAGGTATGTTTCCCATGGACATCCTCTCCATCAATGTCTCCATGGTCTTCATCATCATGTCGAATTTTTCATTTGAGGACCGCAACGTCGATGGTTGTGCATCTCCCTAGGGTCTCTTGTCGCCTCGGTTGAACCTTGGTTTTATTTTTCCTGGCGCCATCATGTTTACTTCGACTTCTACAACATTTCTCATTATATATTATAAATTCACTGATCTTCTTTCTCTTAACAACATGGAAAAATCATTTTCGAAGGAATCAGTGTATTGCAACTACATAGAACCAGGGGGCGGTTTGACCTCTGCAAGAATCGAGTTGTACACCTTCAGAAAATGGGTCGATAATTCCTGCACAATCTCTTTTGGTGCTTTATTCATGTTATTGTATTGTGTCAGCAGTTGCAAAGGGTTTTTATTGTCTCCCCATTTATCTAGGAACGACGTATCAAATGCGATGAAGTCCCAAATGCTCGTGGGTGGGAGGGATTTGACCCATTTTCTTACATCTCCCGAGAGGCTTTGCATGAACAAACACATTTCTTCATCTGTGTAGTCCACCTCCTCTAGTTCGATGAAGTCATTAAACCAATCCAGGTGCCTCTGAGCAGAAACATTTCCCTCAACGTCGTATAGCCTGATCCTCTAGCTATAATTTTGAGGCAAGTCATGCAATTGGGTGGGCAGGATGAGGGGAGCGAATATGGTGGCCATAACCCTAGGGGGATTCATATTCTAAGGGATATTATTCAATACTATGGCTTGGAACTTCTTTGGGTTGAAAACAGTCTCGTCCAAACTAGTTTCTGACTTCGACCAGAACAAAGTTTTCTCAAAGAATGTGTCAAACTCAAGGTCGTTAATGATTTGCGCATCAGATTTGGGCAAGGACAAGCTTATGTCCAGGTAGTATAATGGGTCTGGTTCTTACTCTCTATCCTTACGCAAAATCTTATTAGGATCGTACACAGGCTCTAAGGGGTTTGTGTCAGGATTCGCTTTGGTGTAAATCGTCTTTGGAGCCAGTTTTCCTGAACTGTGCTATGTGGAGATACTGGTCTGTTTGGACTGGATTCACCAGGGTAAGGATTTCAGTTGGTATGTATGTTTGTCCCTCTGTTACCCTCAGGGGTCAAACTGAAACATTGTCATTTTGCAAGGAAAATATATTCAATTTCATCCCTGACAATAATGCCAAAATGTTAGCACTCCGTAAATCTGTTTGGTTGATAAATAGATGATGAAGGTAACTTTTTCAACCAACTTTGAGACCCAAATTTAGCCTTTCAGATATGGAGAGGGATCTCTCAGGAGGCATGGTCTCTGTGCAGGATATGGCTTTGAAAGAAGTGGCTAGATTTAACACCTTTTATATAATGGGTTTTGGTTATATTGGCGTAGAAAGGTAAGACTTGGGCTATGGTGTCGATATGAGGAAGAGATAGGACAAATGAATGAGTGACTAGACTTGAGAGGATAAGACTAAGCGACCAACAACCTTTAGTGTAAAACCATAATGTGTGGTGGGAGAAATTACAGGAAGTATATCAGGAGCATTGTTGTGGACAAATTCGGAGTAAGCTTTCGAGGAAAACGTTTTGTCTAAGTGGCGCGAACAAGGGGTGTTGTACAGTGAATCCATAGGTTAGATAATTCATTCCGAAATATATAGAAAGAGATGTGAAATAAAGATAACAGGAAATCACATGCGCAAATAAATAATCACAATACATCCAACTATTACATCTCTAATTTGTTCATCAAGTCACAGGACCTTTGCATTAAATTTCAATCAAAACTTCAGATTACATACAATAACTATCATCTACCAAATTTTCCAACCAACCTAGCTTACATCGAAAGGATGAAATATATAAATGAGGGTGCCACTTTGGCTACCCTTATTCTTAACTGCTAACCCTTAGAACCAGGAAAACTGAGCAACATACGTTGGAGACGCTTCACATAGTGTTTCCAAAAATAGACAATAATCATGCCCTTTTACTTATGAATGTTCACAGTTTCGCCATGATCTTTGATCATCGGTCAAGATTTGGCATGGAGAAAATATTTTTCATTGTATTCCTTTGAGCAGGTGTCCCGGAGAAAAGGTGTCTGTCAGGAGCTTGTTGTCTGTAAATAACGACTTCGATTTCTGTGATGTGCTCATTTGTTGAGATTTGCATGCAATAAACAGTTGTTAGATCTTCGTGGCCATTATCAAAATGGTAGTGTTATTCAAAGAAACGTATCATTAAATACTGTAAAGATTTGTTTCATCCTTAGTGGGTGCACAGATGGGTTCCCACTAAACTTGTTTTTCCTTTGCGCTAGCTAGAGCTACGCGGGCTTCTTTCTTAGTCGTTTCATATTCTATGGAACATTTCGTGTTCTTTTCTTCCATCGGTCTTTGTGCTTCTCGTGGTTGTAGAATGGTGTCTTGTGCCTCTCTAAGCTTCCTTTTCAACCATGCCACGTTCCCTTCGCGACCCTGCATTGCAGACGCTTCTGTGGCCTTTGTCGCTAGTTGTCGCCTTAATTCCATGTTTTCTTGATAGAGCTCGGCGATGGCCAGTTTCACTTGTTCCAATTGCTGAGATGGCACTTTCTCATTCGATTTTGCGATATCCACTCTCCTTCTTCTACTCCTATATTTGTGGCTCGATCCCCTAGCAGGTTCTAACCAGATGGCACCCCTGAGTCATTCTTCAGCTATCAATCTGATGCACGGTTCTTCTGAAATTCGAGCTTCCACGATCGTCTAGTTTTTTCTCGGCCTGCCCCTTTTCCGGGGAATTTGTTCCTTGGGAGAGGGGGCTCTTACTGTCTCCCCTTCCTATGCAAATCCCGTTGTTTCAGATTTTCTTTGAATTGATCCGGTCTTCTCTACAGGTAAAAGAATGTTTCCTTTTACGTTTTTGGGAATGTCTTCCGCAGGTGAGAATGAATCCCAGTCCCTTTGGGGCTCAGACCTTATAGTTTTGTTTCTCTACACACCTTTCCTTGCAGTCTGATAGGTCGCCATGGCATGAACAAGGTGAACTTTGCGTGTAGTCTATCCAACAAACACACAGGAGGGAAGGTTCTGATCACACTGGACTGGCAAGGGAAATTGCAAATAGATTTTAGGCCTAGTTCTATGACTGGAGAGAAATTGCGAGCATCTGGGATTTATAACAAATTGGAGAGGAAAGGAAATCATGTTGGAGTACATCAAATTCATGGTGACAGGATGTTCCAAGTCAACTTGCAGGTTTTCCATGGTGAATCCCCATGTGTAGGATACAGGTGATAAGGTTTGTTGGTCATACATGATACGAACGATGTGATTTTTCATTCTCTTGGCCTCCATGATGAACTGATAATAATTGATGTACTTGTTGATGTGACCTCTATTAACCACTTGACTTGACCCAGAGCACATAGAGATTAGTTTCTCGAAAGGACTCAACTTTCTTGGAAAAGACATACCCATACCTCTTATACAAGTTTCGATTCTGATATCCTTTCCCGTTTCCAAGGGCCAATCAGACACTTGTTGACCTCAAACTCACGGTGTTACGTACCTGACTTCACATGTTCGGGTGCATGGGTCATGATGTGACTTTAAAACTGACTCTAAGTTGGAAAGAAAAATGGCGGTGCTAACACGTCATAGGTGCCAAATCAAACTAACAGACTACAATACCTCATTCCCCACATGCTTGTCCCACCCCAGGAAGTGTGCCCCTTCTCTACTCAATAGTCCTTCGTCTACCCCACTTCTTTTCCGGGCTTCAACAACAAGCCAAATATGAAGTCTCTGAGCCCTATCATTGTAGTTTAGTACCTTCAAGAAATCATTTCCCATCAATTCTCTCACCCAGGTATAAATTGCTCACAACCCTAACAACCTACCTCTTCAATATCCTATGGTCCTAATAACCCGCTTCTTCAGTCCAGATCCCAAGCTAACCAACTACATAAACGGTATTGCTATGGATTCAAGTTTAGGTATAGTGACAGGAAGGTATGGAGGATAACTGACTGTGTGAGTGAAAATGGCCATGGAATCATGGTTGAATGATGGAAGGAAATGATTGAAAGAATGCCCGGAAATGAACTAAGTCCAAAAAATATGTATGCATGTCCCCAACTTGACTCTTGTCATGTTGGGAGCTACTTTGGCCCACTTGTTCCCATGTTTATAACTTAGGATAAAATAATTATCCATACTTTATATTTTAAGAAATATTAATATAATATTCCTTTTTGGCTTAATCTCCCTAGATTAGCCATTTTCCTTAACTTTTAGCCCTCCTTTTCCCTAACTAGTGGAGTTTAGTCCCCCATGTTTTTTATCGTGGTCGATCTACGTGCAATGATGTATTTTATATTAATGATGAAACATGTACAAAAGTAGGTGCATTGGCCTTTAACATCTAGGCTCTCTAGCCTAATCATCACATAAGCATCCTATATTATAATAAATTTCTCACCAACCTATAAAACACATCATATACATAAAGGCTCGTTGGCCTCAATATCGCACACACTTAAGATGTTGCGCGCGGTATCCTGGAATGTGCACACTTCATCATTTTACTGTGCATTACATGCATGCACTATGCCACATTGAAAGGTGTGTTGGTTGTGGAGCCTGATTATCTTCCTGATTCAGAGGTCCTTGCTTTCAGCCATGTTTATACCCCATGAAGTATTTACACCCCAGAAGTATGTACATTCTTCCACGCGGGGGAGTGCAGAGGGGGGGTACCCCCTCTGTGGGGTCTGGGGGGGCTATCCCCCCGGCTAGGGGGTCTAAGGGCAAGCAGGCCCCTAGCGGGGGTTTGGGGGCGAAGCCCCCGAAGCAAAAATTGCCTTGTAAAAGTATATTGTAATTTCATTGTAAATCTGGACCGTTCATTATAAGGTCGCAGATCTAACGATAGAGATTATGTTAGGGTTTTTTTCCTTAGAAGGAAACCCTCTTTTATGAGGGAAATGTATTGTGGCTATGGATGATGGTGAATATTGTATTCTGAGAGAGGAGACTGTGAGAGAAAGAAGAGGAAGTTACAACGGGTTTTTCTGTAGGTTGTATCCCTTCATTTGCTGG
>ML777021.1:107603-139840 GCA_009831015.1 Picea engelmannii | reverse complement strand
TTACCCCACTTAAATGTTCAAGTACAAGATGATTCAAAATGAAAATGTCTCCTTGGTATATATAGGAGACTAGGAGGTATAATTACAACTAATGCCCTAAAGCCGACATAAATAAAATAACATTACTAATATAACATGACCCATTTAAGGGGTAATGAGCCAATATTAGGTCTTAACAACATGAGATCTTTGATCCTTGGCTTTCCATATACTGAAAACTTAGTTTCTCGGTTCTGAACCATGCCGACACAGAAGTCTGTAATATTTTTGCTTCTGTTGATCATTTATTAATAGAAATACTCCTTTCCCATCCAATTGATATCTTGAAAATACATGAGTTATTATCCATGGGCGTATTTGTTATGTTTATTAATGGATTATGCTATCTAATGTGCTAACCTTTTACATTATCACCATATGCTTTCTTTTCTTGTTTGTTGAGAACTAGTTGTAGGTATATATCTTTGGGTTCAAGTGCTCAATAGTGGACTTCATCGAACATATGGAAAAGGTAGGACTCTTTCTTATCTCACTTGCATATTGGTTTATATAGCATATGTTTGGGATAGAGTTGATTTCTGTGGTCATTTTTGTCTTTTGTGGTTTACCCTAGCCATATAGAGATTTTCGTCATAATAGAATTGGTGACCATACTGGGGATTGAATCTTCTTTCTTAGGGTTTGGAGTACTTTTCTCCTTAGATTTCTCTCATTTCTATTGTGGTTCTTGTCGTATCATTGCTTGAAGGTTCTTGTTCACTTTGGTTCTGTGTTTTCGTCCTTTCTCCCTTGCCTTCCCTTGTTTTGAAGCATATATGTTCCTTTTGCCTTGACAGTCACATAGATACGTTGGTTTTCTCACTGCAAGATGTGTATATACGCTATGTTTTCCATAACAGTTGCGTACACTAGTTGTCCTTGCTTGTTTGTTGGGTTTGGTGGTTGCTTGGTGGGATTCGATGTTTGTTGAGTCTTCTTAGGTCTCTGTAGTGCCTGTTGAGTGCTTGTGGGATGACAGGAAACCCTCTTTTGGTTGAATTTTTGGGTGGAGTCTTTATCACCATCTTTTCATTTTTTATTGTCCTTGTACACTGGGTTGGGTGTTTTGTTGCTTGGTATCCTTCTTGAGTTATCTATTTTTATACACAGTAGGGTTATATATCCAGTTTCTTTTCAGTAAATCTATTTTCAGTTCTGTTATATTGAAAATAAATAAATAAAAATATAGGCATTTTGCATTGCTTGGCTTTTTTGTCGTTTAGAGTATTTTTCATTATATTAGTGCATATAGTGAAAGATTGCATTTTACTTCAGAATTGTAGAGTTAAATTTGAAAATTTCATTGGTTTTTAGAAGCATATCATTCATTGAAAGTTAAAGTTAGGACTTTGCAATATTTTCATATTTACTTTTCTTGTAGAGTCATAATACCATAAGTTTCACTACCATACATTTTTGAGAAATCACGTCCATTAAAATTAACACTATAATTTAAAATTGAGTAGTCACGATTTTATTTTCTAGGGTGCACAAACTAGCATAGGATTTAGTGCCTTGGAATAGGATTTTGTGAGTAAACTTCTCCAAGGCAATTAAATCAACATATGTGTATGATTTAGGGAGTGGAGAAATCCATTATATAATTGGTAAGATCAGGAAGATCATCTCACACCAGAGTTAATCACGAGGTCACAAGAAATTAGTTGAAGGGATATCCCCCCGATAACTTCCTAGCATCAGAGATATTTTTGGGGATCTATTCGTATCTGGGGATGTTGCTAGTGAATTTACCTCCATGAGAGGCAGTACTTTCAAGGTTTTGGTCTTTTCTACCCTACCCATGTAGTGGACCTGACATACGACTGCTCGATTGTGAATCGGTTATATAGTGGTTTATTAGTTTCTTGACTTAGGTATTTCATAGGTTACTTGCAGGGGTTATTCTGCAGGTACCCTGGGCTAGATAAGGGTCGGACAACACATAGCTTTTATGAATTATTACCTCTCCATGGGGATCTGACCAACTGTTTATTAAGCCCACGAGGGCCCTTATAACTGATTTTTTTACCTCCAATCTTTAGCAAGGAGTCTCAGGCCCCTCTTGGGAAAGACATACCTTATTTATGGAGGGAGTCCACTCAGCCACTTTACCCTATTTGCATGCATATTGGTTGTTTTACTTTTAGTGTGCTCCTTCATTACTTGTTGGCCTTAAAGGTCTTTACTGAGTTTTCATTATCATGGATAGTGGAGCTCCTTTTTCTCCCTCATTTACTGATACCTACCCCATGATGCCCACTCATTTCATGGGGATGAAAACTTCTTCTTTTCATAATGGTATGAAAAACTATGATACTCAGTCCACGCTTTGGGCCTCTAGCCATTTTTCTATTGATATGTCTTCACTCGTGCAATCCTCTCCCTAGTCCACTTATATGAATCCTAGCATTGGATCTGGGGGCACTTTGGCTCTGATGCCTATGTCTTCGTTCAATATGAGTTAGGTCCCTCAACCAACTCTCACTATGGTAGGTTGGAACCTCCCCTCCTATGGATCCAATCCTATCCATACTCTGCCTAGAGCTAACACTCAGATGGGTGCCTATTATACTTATTACACCCCATCCATGTATCCTTCTTCTGCCATGTCGGTTCCTTCAAATACTTTTCCCATGACATGTCCTCATGTATCCCCGAGTATTTCATATGGGGAGAATCAGTTTTACGATTTGGGCTACCCTCTTTATG
The DNA here is from genome assembly GCA_009831015.1 of Picea engelmannii. NCBI lineage: Eukaryota > Viridiplantae > Streptophyta > Pinopsida > Pinales > Pinaceae > Picea > Picea engelmannii. The sequence goes on along the minus strand of ML777021.1, from coordinate 137,092 downwards.
GAACCCCTTCACAATGGGGATATATATATCCTCACTCGAATAATCCTTATCATACTTCCATCTCTTCGCAGACTTCAGTGATGATTCCCGTACATACCTATTTAGATCAATTAGGTGGAGGATACTATCTTTTTGGATAGGGAAAAGGGGGTAAAACAAGATCCTTCCTGGCCTACAATGTTCCAAATCCAATCTTTCCCTAGACCTTGGAATCAAATGCCACAACTTACCTCTAGTACAATCACTATCATTCATACTGGAGCGCCATCACCAACCTTTTCCAGTCATATTGGAGATGGGTCGACAACTTTTACAAGTCATGTTGATAACATGCATCCAACTAATGCCAATCATGTTGGGGGCACCACACTAATCGCCACAAGTCATATTAATGCCACATCTCTGACATATGTATACCATGTAGGATATGACTCTCTCAACTCTGCTAGTCACGTTGATAGTATGTCACCATCTGTTGTAAACGACATTGGGGGCATTGAGAAGCCCAGACACCTCATACATAAGCCTAAATTCCTTTGCAGAACTTGTGAAGGAAGTCACCTTACTCATTTATGTCTAGCCACAACTGGGATACCAGAAGCGTGGGGATCACCTAAGGGCCCTTCAGATTATAAGGCGTTTATGGTTTAGCCACACCTTGCTCCTCCTTTGATTGACATGACAGTAATGTCGTTGCGATCTTCCCTTGATCACACTCCAATTTTCGAGGGTGATGTGTCCCTTATCCTTGTTATCATGCATCCTCTTCAACCTAGAATTGAAGAAAAGGTCGTACCAGTGAAATCTCTATTCAATCCTATTCTCCGTGTGTAGGGTGATGCATCCTCCAACCATGTCATCAGTATTCCTGATCCTACACCTTTTGAATGAGAGAGAGTTTTACTCTCCCCAAGTCCTCTCCCTCTGAGTTTTGAGGTTATCACCTCCGATTGGAACAGTCTTGTGGGGTATCCAATGCACCCGCCTATGTATTTTCCAGTAAGAGACATTATCTGATCTATCATAAAGACTATATACTTTTTTAGTGATTTATCCTCCTCGACTTGGAGTGCTTTGGGTTTTCCCAAGCTTATGTCAGTTATTCGGAAGATACTGACATTCCATAGAAGTCCAGTATGGGATCCTTGGCCTCCCCCGTGACTTGCCGCCTAGACTCTCCCAAACTAGTCTGAGTTAATCTCTTTTCCGACTCGTTCAAAAAGTGAAAAGATTGTCAAGTGATTTGTCCCTTTCACACTCATTAAATTGGATTTGAAAGGTCATGAGTCTTAGTTAGTCTCTTTTCTGACTCGTTATCAAAAAGTGAAAACATTTTTGAGTGAACTTGTCTCTTTCACACTTGTAAATTGGATTTGAAAAGACATCTATTTGGCACAATTCTATCCCTTTTTCACACCAAGTAGACTAAAACACATAAAAAGAACATTTTTTGGCATTAAGTTGTGATTGGATCTCATACCCTTGCTTGCAGTATTGAGCCTATAGTCGTTTCTCGCTTTGTGTTATAAATCGTTTTCCTTAGCAGTTTTTCATCCTCAACCAATAAGAGCCTTGTTTATATCCTTCGCAATTTGACACCCTATACCTAGGAGGGAACATTCCTCTGAGTGTCCATATCCTGCATGAATTTCATTGCATTGAGCATAGGTATGTTCCACTTTTGGAACTATTTTTTCTTACTTGCGACACTCATTTCCTCCTTTGTATCATAGCATTCATTTTTCTATGAAAAAAAAAAATGTTGACAACAATCGTGTCACCTTTGAATAGAGAACAAAGTTATTGAGTCCATTCATCATCATAATTTTGGGATTAGCATGGACTTAGGAAACTGAGCTCGTTACAGAGTCTTCTCTACCGACTGATGACTCTTCCAGTCCCTATAGAGAATTTCATTGATGTCTCCTACATCTTATGGTTTCATCATTGGTTCTATGCTACCAGAGTCCTCCATATGTCTCATGCTCTTATTCAAAGGAAGTCTATCAACCTGGGTTGGCCACTCCTCAGAAATATTGACTTTGCATGTCAACCATACCCTTAGTTTGTCTCATAATCACATGATACTATAGTCCTATCATGCACCCTGGCCCTACTTTCATCATTGGTAAGTAACCTTGAACCCAATAGTCGACACTTCATCATTGGTCATTGACTGGGTGGTTTCCCTTGTGTTCAATGGCAAGACATCTATTCACACATTGGGATTCATGTAGTGTCTTAGATTCCATTAGCCTTATTGGTGGTTTCCTCGCCTTTGTCAGTAGTTTTCATCATTGGTTGTTATTCAGAGGGTCTTTCTCGTGTACCTCTTTCACTTGGCACACGCGAAAGACACACAGGTTTGTTGGTTTGTGAACATGTTCTTCGTCCGATTTCCACCAAATCATGAAGCTCATGTTTTGTACCTCATGTTGACTGATGAGAGATGCCTTAATACTCTCCTTTCAATGCCTCTTTTTCCATTGACTTCAACTCATTTATTCTGGAAATGAGACCTAGAGTCTTATGAGTACCTTGAGGCTTGCATTCATCAGTGGCAGGCTCTCTTGCCATCGATAGCTGGGAATACATGAATGTCTCCTAATCGATCGATTCTTCAGGTGTTCAACACCATCTCCTTTATTCACACTTGTAAGAATTCACTCGGTGCCTTGATACCTACTTTCATTATCGGCAGTTTGTATCTCATTTGTTAACGGTATACCTCAATGCCCTTTAATCAAAGGATGTCTCATTGTGTTCGACCTCAACTTTTTTATTCACATGATGTACACTTGCACCATTAGCGGATTGTGTAGAATACTTGTTGACTTCACTATGTGGATGCATCTTTCCTAAGTTGTTGCTTCCTTTTCATTGGACCAGTACCTATATGACTTCAATGATCATGGGAGATTAGATTGTACTCCATGGTATACAAATATCTTCATATTGGTTTTGAGACTGGTTCTACTAGGTCTTGTTTGTGACTATGACAACCATTGGCATCTAACCGCATTTGTATTTTCCTATTCATGGCCATGGACACTTGTTTGGTATATTTTTCACATGGATCTGTAGTGTAATTTTATTGGAAGCCATGTATGCAAAATCAGTGCAGAATGTAATGAGCAACGAGTTCGTCCAGCTGGTCCCCTACCACTCCACTTCTAGGTTGTTTATAATGTATTTCGGCCATCACAGATACTCCTTTGAGCTCACACATTAGGGGCATATGTTATAGAAAGATTTGTGTCACCCTATGAAATCTTGCACAGAGGGCCTTATTCCATTTCCCCATGCATAATTATCTTCCCATTTGATAAAATCCAGAGACAAAAATTAATATTTTTCCACATGTACGCATATTGCACACTATACAACATGATTATACACAGATTGTTCCACTACAGCTCGTGTACATCGCCAGAAAATGAAAATTAAATGTTGAGTTTCCATGTCATGACAGGAGATCTCTGATCCTTGGCCTTCCATATACTAGAAAAGTTCTGACTTAGCCCTTCAGTTCCATTTTGAAGGCTATAAATGGGCCAATTCTGAGCTATGGAAAAGGAGAAGAATTCAACTTTGAGAGCAGATTTACTATGGAGAAATTATTACCTCATATTGAGTCTACATCCCTTTGTCCTTTAAGTCTGAACACACTGTTCATCCCCCAAGCTCTTCCCTTATTGATGGAGAACCCCATTGTCTCCCTTCTATGAGCTTGCCTTTGGTGGAGGATTGAAGTGGTGGAGTCCCAACTTGAAGGAACTTAGTTTCTTAGTTTTGAACCGTGCCGACATGAAAGTCTTTAATATTTTCTCTTCTGCTAATCATTTATTAATAGAAATTCTCCTTTCTCGTCCAATTGATATCTTGCAAATATATGAGTTATTATCCATGGGCGTATTTGTTATGTTTATTAATGGATTATGCTATCTAATGTGTTAACCTTTTACATTATCACCATATGCTTGCTTTTCTTGTTTGTTGAGAACTAGTTGTAGGTATATAGATTTGGGTTCAAGTGCTCAACGATGGACTTCATCGAACATCTGGACGAGGTAGGCCTCTTTCTTATCTCTCTTGAATATTGGTTTATATAGCATATGTTTGGGATAGAGTTGATTTTTGCGGTCATTTCTGTCTTTTGTGGTTTACCCTATCCATAGAGAGATTTTCCTCGTAACACATAACCACCTCATCAACTCATCAACTAGATGTCCCAATATGTAGCTCAACCACATGCAAAATGCATGCACCAAGACATCCAAAAAATATTCCTCTAAAAAAACATTATAAGATATATCAATGGAGCTCACATATCTACCATCCATGTACTATAACAAATCTACCTCATAAACCATTCACTAGATAAAGTATGAAGTAGCCAATAGTACCTCTAAGCATGTACCAAAAGTGTGTCTCAATAGATCAATGATATACCTCTATTTATCACCACATCAACATGATATGTCTCATAAACAACAAGCCATAACTTCACTAAGAGAATGCATAACATAACCAACATTGTTCCTTAAGAGAAAATACCTCAATCCACACTATGGGTTTAGTACCATGCATCCAATAAATGCATCAAGCATATGCAACCACATATTATCACCATACATTCATCAACCACACATAAATACATGAATCCTAAAGAATAACATCTCAGATCCTAAAAAAATAGAGTTAGATCATTAAACCATGTTGCAACTCATATGTACAACCTTTTTTTTAGGATTTTACCACATGTACGTGACTTCACCACATATAGCTCGCATATGTATGTGAATTTTCTTCATACAAACTACATAAATATGCAACTATTCCCACAAGAGCCCATGTATGCCTCAAAAAATGTCAAGCTTGAGCTTGCCTCATGGCTTCCATTCTTTTTTGGTTGTTCATTCTTCTTCATCCACTTCTGAAATCATCTCGGCTTATCATAAATTAAACTCTAATCTTACATATTTTCAACATTGTCTTCCTTCCGATTTTCATGTGACATTCTTTCCATATTATATGAAGCAATCCTCATTGACTATCTCCTTGAATTCCAACAATCTTGAGCTTTGTGACCAAACCCACTGTAACTGTAACATATCATGGTGTGACAATGAGTAGCAATGTGTCCCACTTGATTACATCTCCAACATATTAGGGTGTTATGAAAACTTCCAACATATTTCCTTTCATAATGTCTGCAATCCAAAGATTTGTGATCATATTCATTACATGAGAAAGAGTGAACATTGAAAACATTTTCATACCTTTGCTTTTGTGTCCAACTTGATGGTGTCTCTTTTCTGAACTTGTTTTTAGGTGTAAAGGTGGCTTCTTGGTGTCTTCCTTTCTCTTTTATTCTAAATGTTTCCTTGCCTTGTGTAGGTTCTTGACTTGCAACTTTGATTTCTCCTTTTGACAATGAAGGACCTACATCTTTCTTCTTAGAAGTGCTAGCTTCGTAATTTGTTGCTTCCTTATTGTATCCAAGACCATATTTATCATTAGTTGATCTTTGACAATCCAATATTTCATCCAATATTGTTGAGTTGTTCATGAACCTTTTTTACTTCTTTTCTTTCCTTCTGAGATCAATAACTTTTGCTTCCAACTTATGGCATGACTCTTCCTTTTAATTTACTTGATTCGTAAATAGTTCCTCTATCCTTTAGGCTTATTCAATTTGGGTCTTTAGATTGACATTGACTTCAAGGATTTTTCTAAGCTCATCATATGCCTTCTTATTTTCTTCTTCTTGACTAATTATTTCATTATTTAGTCTCTTGATCTCATCTTCTTTTTCTTCTAATTGGGTCCCTTGCTTAGTTTCACTTTCTTATTGTTTCTTGAGAAACTTTTTTAGTGTAATGGTAAGCCTTTGGTACTTTTATAGGGTTTCCTTGATGTAATCTTTATCAAGATCCTTAAAATCATAATGATCATGTTCTGATTTTTCTAAATAATAAAAAACTTTTTCTTCATGCTTCAACAACAACTCTTCCTCTTTGTCTATAAGATAATTGTCAATTGATTCTACACAAACTACTTTTATTTCTTATTCTTGATTTTTAGGAAAACATTCAACATCATCACACATAGAATTATTTCAATCAAAATATGTTGGAGAGTCTTTACCTTCATTGTCCTTGATGGAATTTTCTTTAGTGTCTTTTGTTTTGTCTTGATATACCTTATCTAGCTTCAGCCATAGGTCCTTGGTGAAGTAATGTGGCCTTATGATTTATTTGATAGAATCTAAGAGTCAATTTAAAATGGTCTTGAGTGCTACTGCAATTTTTCTTCTTTGCTTCCTTTTGGGTTGCACCTTTAGGCTGATTTTTTGAGGGAACTGATCCACCAACAATTGTTGTCCAAACACCTACTCCTTTTGACTTCAAGTACCCTTTCATCTTTATTATCCATGCCAAATATTTTTTCTCATCAAAGAATGGAACTTCATCTACATGTTCATCCATTTGTGTGTCCATGGATCTCCTTCAAACTTGTAATGCTTATAGTGAAGGCCTGCTTTGATACCAATTGTTGGAGACACCGAACACATTAAGAGTGGGGGTGAATCAGTGTGAGGCTATTTTTACAAATTCTTAAAAAAAATTAGTTAGCCATCACTATTCACAACATCATTACTCATTACTTCTATTAACACTTATTTGTTTGCATGCAAACATATCTCAATGACATATATTAACAATAAATAACTATACACCATCAAAAAAAAGAACATAAAGAGCACCAGATATATGTATAAATTTCTTTTGTACTATAAAATACAATCCTTGGAGTTTATCAACACCAACTGAAATGAGCACCAACTCAAAGAGAGCACCAACTCTCAATTCAAGACCCAGCTCCTAGCAGGGAAAATCTCCCTATTACTATATTGGGTCGGATTATAGGTAGAGCATTGATCTCGTTTAAAATATAGGTCTATTTCTAAACTACCCCAAACAATATGAACTTAACAACCAAGAGAAGGCAAAGAGGGTGTAAGTTAGGTCCTTTCGGTTGGTTTAGACCTCCTTCTCCTTTGTAGTTTCTTGGGCTACTAGTCTCCTCCCAAAGATGACCTGCAAACAATTTAGACAACAAAGCTACAAGATATTCTATCTCTACTTATCAATGTTAGGGTCCATATACAAATGTAAATACATTAATCAAATAAGCACAAAAACACAATATTTGGGACAAAAACATAATTCTTTTATTCATATGTGAAGATTACAAAAAGTTACAACCTTCTTGTCGGAAGATGCTCCACGAACCTGGTTCAGGCTCCTCTTACTACTAATCCAAGTGCATCATCCCGTAATAACTCTCACAATCAACTGATTTTATTGGGAAGTAGGGAATGGATTGTATAGGGAGAGGGATGGAGGGGGAATGTTGAGGCCAATTCTTAGAAAGAGTTGAAAATCTTGGGCTAAATGGGGAAGGGATTTTGGCAGAGTTTCTTTGTTCTAATGCTTGATTCTAGAATGGGACCACAATACCTCTATTTTTATGACAAAAATATGGTTATTTGTGTTGGAGCATATCCCTAACTTACATTAGTTTATACCTATCCTAGACTCCTAGATCTTGGTTGATACATTCATTTACACTGTATTTCACCTAATTTGGACACATAGAGAATAAGGGTGCCTCATCCCTAGATTTTAGGGAAAACTGCTAATTTTAGATCAAGACTCAACTCTCGGTTCTTGATTTTCTTGATTTTTCTTGATTTATTTTTTATTTATCCTTGATTTATTCCAACTCCCCCATGCAAAACTCATATATTATTGGGGAATTCACACCTCCTCTTTGAGTGAGAGATTTATTCCTTAACTAATGATTTTTGTCGTACTATTATTAGTAACTACTATTTCGGGTCAGTTAAGTGAATTGGAACTGCTTCTCTTGCCAGTTAAGTGAATTGGAACTGCTTCTCTTGTCAGTTAAGTGAGATTAAATGAGCTTATGTGCATCACTTAACTCTTGTGGGAATTAATGAGTGTGTGACATGTATCTTTAGTCGTCTAGGTCGAACTATGTGGTCTCCCTTAGATTATGACACCTATTTTAGCTATTTCTAGCTTTTTTGACTAGAATTTCTATGTTGGAAATTCTATATATTCACCTCCTCTCTTCTTTTTTGAGAATGGTTGCTCATGTATATTCATTTTTTATTAATATAATTATATGATTTATGGAGAATTTTTTTTCTCTCATCTCTTTAATATAATCAAATTGTTTGTGTTCAATTTAACTAGAATTCTAGATCTATTGGGGTTTCTGCAGGAATTCTACATGGTATCATAGCTAGATTGAATCTAGTGAATTGTACACGGTTTTATTTACAAGTATAGATCATAAGGAGGAACAACAATCAGAAATGTATCATCTCTCTCATCCCACAAAAATCATTCTAAATCCTTTCAGTTACTTTGAATGGAAGACAGAGATCTCTCTACTCCTCCGAAGCAAAGGGATTTACCGGGTAACAATGGGAACGAAGAAAGAATCGACTGTTGCAGTGGAGAAGATAAAGTATTTAAATAAATTAGATGAAGCAATTGGACTGAAATTCCTATCAATTTCTAGAGATCTCCTCTTTCATTTCATTGGAGCCACTACTCCCGATGTGGTCTGGACCACATTGGAAGGACTATTCAGTAAGCAGGATGCAATGAGAGTGCATCAACTGGAGAATGAACTCATATCCCTAAGTCCAATTCATTTCAGAAACCTGCAAGAATTCTTCACCAAGTTCAAATCCCTCCTCGTTGAACTTAATTTATGTGGAATCACAAAAGGGGAAGAACAACTCATCTTTTCAATTCTCTTGAAACTAGGCCCTAAATATTCTGTATTTGTGTCGTCTTTTCAAGCATCTAAATTGACTCAGGAAAAATGTAAAATTCCTCCATTAAATGATTTCATTGCAGCATTGACTCAAGATAAATCTAAGTTATTCCAAATGGGTTCCATCAAGCATTCCAAGAACCAAGCACTTGCAGCTACTGATGCTCCAAAGAGCAGTGGAAAAGACAAGGAAAAAGGAACGGGTAAATTTCTTGAATCGAAGAAGGAGAGATTCGCACAATCTTAAGAGAAATATTCTGAGCCTAAGGGTAATAAGAAGAATAAGGAAAGAACACTTTGCAACTACTATTCCAAAGGTTTTCATCCAGAATAAAATTGCATGAGGAAGACTATCGATGATGATAACTGAAGAAGACAGTGCCCGAAAATGCAAAGAAGAAAGATGATAACCGAACGGGAGGGAGAGAACTAGATGGTCATGATTTTATGGCTGTAAAATCCACTCCATCAGCTTGTATCCTTGATTCAGGTGCATCGAACCATATGGCTGCATCAAAAGATGAATTTTCCTCCATCGAAGAAAGCACCAGATCCCCAATTTACTTGGGAGATGCCACACCCGCAAAGGTGTGTGGAGAAGGAATTATTGATATTGAAGGGGGATGATTCACCAATGTGCTTCATGTACCCTCATTGGCTGAAAATATTCTCTCCATATATCAGATCACTCATTCCATATCTAGAAGGAAGGTGGATTTCACTACGGACTCCGCAGTGATTACCGACATTTCCACAGGCTCACAACTTGCACATGGAATTGCAGATCACGGTTCTCGTTTGTATTTATTCTCCCACTTTGTTCCTAAATATATTAGCACTGTATTTCTATCACAATATGATGACGTCAACAGGTTATGGCATGAAATATTTGGCCATCTAAACTATAAGTACTTGCATCCACTCAGCAAGGAAAACATGGTAGAAGGATTGTCAACTATTAAATTCACAAGCAGTGTATGTCAAGGATGCATTCTTGGAAAGCATCCAGAACAAAAGTTTGACAAAGGGAAGGCACAGAGAGATTCTTCACCTCTTGGGCTGATTCAAAGTGACATCATGGGCCCATTCCCACAGCCTTCAATCAGTATACAACTACAACACACAGTTCCATATACACCACAACATAACGATGTTGCGGAGAGGAAAAATCGGTCCTTAAAAGAGATGGCAAATGGTATGCTACAGTCGAAATAATTAGCTCCCAAGATATGTGATGAAGCTATTTATTGTGAATCATACATTCAAAATCAAGTTCCTCAAAAATCACTCAAAGGAACCACTCCTTTTGAATGTTGGACCGGTAAGAAACCAAAAGTGTCGCACTTTCATATTTTTGGTTCACGATCATGGGCTCACATTTCGACAGATAAGAGGAAGGATTTGGAGCCTCAAAGTGTTGAATGAATATTTTTTGGATATCCTAAAGGTGAAAAAGGATATATATTTCTGGACTTTCACACTTAAAAGTTCATTCTAGCTCGAAGTGTGAAGTTTGAAGAAGAATCACTGCATGATTTTTCAGAAGACCCTGCCGAGGAACCGCTTGTTGTCACTGATGAGGATGAGTCAGAAACTTCTTCGAGCACTTCAGAAAATCCATCATAGTATAATTTCAAGTCTGATACAGAGGATGAGGAGCATTTCATGGCTGCTCCAACTCAGTTTCCAACTTGGGTAGAGAAAACCCTGCAAGATGCGAGTGAACTAGTCGGTGATCCTGCAGATACAAGAAGGACTAGATCACAGTTTTTTGGGGCTCCTCAAGCCATGGATGCCACAAATTTTTTTCTTCCCATACATTTATATATGTCACTTGGTTCATATCCAAAGTCACACTTTGAGGTTGTAGACATATTCACCAAGTCCTTCATTGAAAAGAAATTTTCAGAACTGAGAGCTATGCTTGGAGTGGTGGAAACAACTGAGTAGGTCACTTTTGGCCACTCAACATTTTTTTCATATTTTTTTTTTTGGGGGGGGGGGGGTTTCCCACGAGGTTTTCCCTCTTTCCTTTTTTCATGAGGAATTATTTTATGTAATGAGTACCTAAAATGGCCAAGTTGTTCGAACTCAAATTTGTTGTCATTACAGTTAGGCTTAAGGGGGGGTGTTGGAGCATATCCCTAACTTACATTAGTTTATACCTAGACTAGACTCCTAGATATTGGTTAATACATTCATTTACACTTTATTTCACCTAATTTGGCCACATAGAGAAGAAGGGCGCCTTATCCCTAGATTTTAGGGAAAACTGCTAATTTTAGATCAAGACTCAACTCCCGGTTCTTGATTTTCTTGATTTATTCTTGATTTATCCTTGATTTATTCCAACTCCCCCATGAAAAACTCATCTATTATTGGGGAATTCACACCTCCTCTTTGAGTGAGAGATTTATTCCTTAATTAATGATTTTTGCCGTTACTATTATTAGTAACTACTATTTCGGGTCAGTTAAGTGAGTTTGAATTGCTTCTCTTGTCAGTTAAGTGAGATTAAGTGAGCTAATGTGCATCACTTAACTCTTTTGGACATTAATGAGTGTGTGACATGTATCTTTAGTGGTATAGGTCGAACTATGTGGTCTCCCTTAGCTTATGACACCTATTTTAGCTATTTCTAGCTTTTTTTTACTAGAATTTCTATGTTGGAAATTCTATATATTCACCTCCTCTCTTCCTTTTTGAGAATGTTTGCTCATGTATATTCATTTTTTATTAATATAATTCTCTAATTTATGGAGAAAAAACTTTCTCTCATCTCTTGAATATAAACAAATTGTTTGTGTTCAATTTAACTAGAATTCTAGATCTATCGGGGTTTCTGCAAGAATTCTACAATTTGGTTTGGGGACGGGCTACAATGGGTAAAATGGCTAGGAAACCCTCGATAGCTCGTAAAATTTGTCGAATTACTTGCAAAATTTTATTTTTTGCAACTTTTGGAGGTAAATGTGGGTTTTTTATCATGTAGCCTGCATATGTACGTGGATTTTATAGTATGCAACATGCATTTGTACGTAGTGAGTAGTGCAGTAGAGCGCATACATGCTCCAAAAAATGGTTTTTTAAAGAGAGATCCTCATCAGTAATTTGGAAAATTGTGCAAGTAGAAAGGCCAATGCCATGTATGCATAGGGAGGGAATTTTAGGGCTATAACAGATGCCCCCTAATGTGTGAGTTCAAAAGAGAAACCGATGTCTGAAATACATTAAAATATATTTACCAGTGGGAAGGCACAAAGTTGAGTGAGCCAGGGACCAGAGTTCGGGAGGTCACTATCTGAAAAATAATAATAATCTCTCTAAGGAGAGAATACCCATGCTCAGGATGAACTAATCATGGCTTCCAATCAAGTACATTGCATATCCATGTCAAAGAAATGTCTATATAAAGTTTAGCTACAAGAAATACACAGTGGATCTACATCTCAAAATCACTTGAAGATATTCAAATACAATACAATATGCATCTTCAAGAAGCATCAATGCCTGTGGCCAGAGATGAAGAATTCATAGCTCGACAAACAACTTCAAGATCTTCAACATATCAGGTAGGAGTACAATAGGAGTGTAAGAATCACTACTTTGAGGTCTTTGACATACCGTCGAGGAAATACTAGAGGATCTTGATCACCAGGCACAAAACTTCGTCGATTTTGAATCCGGACTTGACTGGACTTATGGGATGGCTGACTCATGAAATTCAAGAGAGAAACTACAGAATGAACGACTCAGGTTGGATAAAAATTCCCTTGCAAAAAAGAATGAAAGATTATCAGACTTAGGCAACATAATATTGACATAATTTTGTGATGCAGGAGGCACCGCAAACTCTCCATATGTTTTGAAGAGTAACCAAACGGAGGAGGACACACCTCTATGTAGTGAGAACAACTTCCTAATATCATACTAGATCCCAATTCTCGGAAAACAAACGAATGGATGTGCTTTGTCCAAGGGTGACTATCTTGCTGCTGAAAAAAGAATTGATATATCTCGTCCCCTCTTCTTGGAATATTTGATTTTTTTTTTTTTCAAATTTTTAACGAGCTTGAAAAAGAATAAAAGAATGCTAGGTTACAAAGGAGGAAAGAGTGTCATGAGAAATCAAACTAGTTCCAAGTGCATGGAACCTATTGATGCTCAGGGAAAGGAGTCATGTGCAGGATAAGGACACTCAGGGAAAATTCCTCCATGGGTCAAGGTGTCAGATCGCAAAGGAAAAATGTTTTGCAAGGCTTGCGTATAAGGAATGCTTTAAAGGTTTAGTTGAGAGGAACATGGAGCCGGTATTAGGCCAAATACGCAAATATGAGACCTGCAACGCGGTTAAGCATGAAACAACAAGACTCCTTCCATGTGAATTTTTATGAGCCCAGAGAAGGTAAGCTCAGTGGTTTTTTCATGTTTAGAGAGTCTGAAAAAATGTTAAAGAAGGCTCCAGGGAGTTCCCTTTTCACAAATAGTATAGTTGGTATGAAAAAGGGTTAAACTTATACAAAAAATATTTCTCTTCAATACCATTTTAACGAGTGTGATTGAGACAAGATTACTCGATGATTTTTTCAATTTTAAGGAGTCTGAAAAGAGATTAACTATGGACTCACATCCTTTTTCTAGGTTTAGTCTCCTTATCCTGAAAAAGTATAAAATATAACTGAGGATAACTCTCCTAGCGAGGCAAGTCTCCTGAGGTGTACATTTTTCTAGAATAATCTATTGGTTAGAAAAAGGGTTAAGATCATGCCGAATAGATGTTGTTTATGTACCAATTTAACGAGTGTGAAATGAACAAGGTCACTCGACGATATTTTCATATTTAAGGAGTCTGAAAAGAGATTAAATATGGACTTTGAGGGGGTTCCTTTTTCATATGTAATATCCAAGGCCTGAAAAAGAGACAAACCAAAACCAAGGAGAATGCCCATTTTTCAAAAATTTAGTCCCTCAGACCAAAAAAGGGTTAAACTTACGCCTGAGAATGCAAGTAGGGAAAAACCTAATCTATATGCCAGTTTCAAGGTCAATACCTTTTAGAACGGATCGATATGACGAACAAAATTCAAATAAAAATGTCTCAAAGATCCTATATATAAGGTCAATAACACTCATCTAGAAGTTAATAGACCCAATATAGATAGAAACTTTCGAAAATAAGAGGTGATACGAAATACAAAAGATGAAAACAACAAACCTAGACTGTACAATATGGTACAAAGCACCGCACAACCTTATAGATCATGCATAGTACTGGTTCAGGTAGATCCTACTGCTAGGCTCTAATCAAGAGTCTCTTTGGTGGTCAACCTGAAAAGTCTCCCAAAAGGGACGAAAATAAAAAACATGATGTAATTCTTCCCATGGTATAGAAATTGTAGTCATGGCTCCAAGGATAGCCTCATCTGAAGGCAATTCAAAATCTGAAAAATCAGGCAGAGGAGGAGGGTCGACATTCCCAAAGGAAGAAGTAAACTAATCATATTCCATATGACAATGAAGGTTTTGGCTAGGACTAGCAGAGTCTATTAGTGAAGAATCACAAGCACAAGGGCTTGAGGATCTACAAACAGTGAGATTAGACTCAAAAGGAAACTCGATATCACTCGGACCAAGAGGAGGAAGCAAGGGATCACATTCCCCCATTGGATAAAAATATTGATCTATTGTTGAGACCATGTATCTAGAAGGAAAACATGATTGCACAAGTTCCTTTTTAGAATCAATTGGACATCGAGGATAAAATGCTGCATAATTAACCTATGGCGGGGTAGAGTCGACGCGAATACTAGGAACATATAAAGGGGTGGCTTGAACTAATGTTGAATTAAGATGGTGATTATCATATGCCAATTGTTCTATAGTGACAATGCTTCCATTGTGAAGGAAATGCATCACCCAAAAGATTGTAGACACCACAATGTTCATAGAATATGCTTAATCATGGCTGAGAAAAATATTGAAATTTAATGGGCCTTGCACCACTATAACATTGACAAGGACAGTCTTCCCACCTAACCAGATAGGAAACTAAGGAATAATCCCCAAATATTCACTAGTAAATCTATCAAAATTCAACAACTCGTGTGAAGTAGACACAAGCTTGGGAGAACCCAAAGATTTCCAAGTCGAGGAGGATAAAATCCTTGCGGAGGCTCCTTCATCTACAATACATCAATACATGTTTTTTGAATTAACTTCAACCCTTATTTGAAAGAGTGCAGAATAAGGAAGGTGAGGCTCAACAAGGTCATTATGATCAAAGGAAACCATCCTAGGACTTGGAGGGGGTGTGCTCGAAGTGAACATAATGCCCCCTTGTTCCGAAAGTACTGAACTGGAAATGCTAAAAACATAGTCACTAGACACATCACTCCCCATTAGAAGAGTGGGATCAACCAAATATTACATCTGCATGAGAACTTTGGTAGACTCAAAACTTATTAAGAGAAGAGTGGGATTAGCCAAAGATTGCATTGGCATGACCACTTTGGTAGACTTGACACTCTCCAAGAGAAGAGTGGGATTAGCTGAAGATCGCATCAACATGACCACTTCCTCAACCACTAGTTGAATGGGCTACGAGACAACATGGTTTGAAGGCTCATCACCCCCCAAAAGAGGAGTGGGATAGACCAAAGATTGCATCGACACGACCACTTCATCAACCAATGGTTGAATAGGTTGTCAGGAAACCTAAGAAGATTCAGAATCAGAAGATCTTGCAGATAGGGACAACAATATCCTTGCCTCTAGATAGTTGGGGAATAAATGAGTAAGGTGATATCCCTTGCAAATATTGCAAGGGAACTTAGGCTTACATCTTATCCGTCTAGGTTTCTCAACAAAATCAATGACCCCAGCATGAATAGTAGTGATTGGTTGATTTTCCTCAACATGACTCACAGAGGTTGTTGACATATCATGTGTATGACTCACATTGATGAGACCCGTACCCCCAACATGAATTGTAGTGGTTGGTTGCACATATCTAATATGACTTGCATAGGTTGGTGATTATTTGATAACATGACTCACAGAGGCCACAAAGCTATCACCAGTATGCTTAGCACTGACTAGGCATTTTCCCCCAGCATGAATTGCAGAGGATGCATTATGATATTCAACATGACTTGTTGAGGTTGAAGACCTATCTCCAACATGACTCGTAGAGGTTGGTGATTTATTCTTCCTATTCTTCCTCTTTATATTTCCTTTAGAATTTCGGTTACTAGTATATGGACTTTCACTAGAGAACGAAGAAGGAGGAGGAGAAGACTTTGTTGATGAAGGAACATCAACATGATTCCCATAACATAAGGTGCTTAACTAGGAAGTTTCAAGAGAATCCATGACATTTGGAATGGTACCCAATCAATCCAGTAGTCCCACATTCAAGCCAATAATGTACAAAGTGGCCATCAAAGGGACACCAACATTTCCAAAGACAAGAAAAGAAAAATAATCCCCTTGCAAAGGGGTTCCTTGGTTGGTATCGTAAGGAAATTTTTCCATGAATATCTTATGCACGGGTTCTTCCCTTGCAGGATCGTTCAAGTCTGTAAAAGTCTCACACATTGACTATGGAAAATCAGTGGTACATAAAACAATGCTTATAAAGAGGCGGCTCCACGTTTCTAAGAGGAAGACCAAAAATTCCTTATGATCGGCAAAGTGGGTAGTCTACCACCTTAGGTCAGAGACCCAAATCAAAGACTGACTAACTCACTATGGAAAACTAGGGAGCACAGAGCACACCACTAAGAAGAAAATCCTAAAAAGATACAAACCAAACAAACTACCCTTTTGAATGCTTTAGACCTAGGGAGATGAAGTCATGATCATCAAAATAATTCACAAAGGTAAACAACTCACCATGAGAAGCATTTACGCATGCCTCCAACCAAGGTTCCCTTCGGGTGTCTCCCAGAGAATACAGAGTCTGACTCAGGTACCGTGATACACCCCTCATAGTCACCTATGTGTCAACCTATATAATGGAAACTATGGCACCAACTTGTAATCAACAACCAGGGGGATACAATCAACATTCGGGTGAGTGTATGGGCAGGGTAACTAAGCCCCAATATCCTCCCGAGGCCTGAAATACAACAGGGCCAAAATCACTCTTAGAGTACCTTGGACGAATCCAAGTGTCTCATATTTATGACGCAATTCGGGCCAATAACGCTACATGATTCACTCCTAATACACACTCCCCAAATTCTTTGGTGGGATCATGAGTGTATATCTATGTTATCGTCCTCCACGCAGCCTCCTGTTTGACTATTGTATGAGAGGAGCTTCCTGGATTGAGTAATTACAAAGTCGATTTTTCACACACTAACACAGACACCTAGGTTAAGTTTTGGCTGACATTGGAGAGTTTACATCTCCACACCTAATCTAACACCCTAACCTAAACTATTGGTGAACCCTATGTTGACGGGCGAAAATGTTCGTCCATCAATTGAGAGAGTGGAATCGGTCCGGGGTTTTCTAAATAACCCAAGCCGTTTGGAATGAACCACCCTGAGGGGTTTAACGGCTCCGTTGGCCGCTCTAAGATCCTAAGAAAACCAAAGAGAAAACTAATCTAACTAACTAATCTAACTAAAACAAATAAAACTAACTAAACTAACTAAAACAAATAAAACAAATTAAACTAACTAGAACTAATAAAACAAATTAACTAAAAACAAACAAACTAATACACTAATCTAATTAAAACAAACTACTAAATTAAACTAAAACTAAAACTAAATATAAACTACTCTAACTATTCTATATACAATCTACTAATTACTATTACACTAACTCTAACAATTAAATGTCTAATTACTAATTGAATTACAACTTATTCACAAATATACAGTATCTACAAGTTGCAGATTTGAATAAAACCTGTAAAACTCATTTGCTTTCTGCCCTAAGACAGCTAGAAATATTTTTTATTTTTTATATTTTATGAATAAGAAATAAAACTTACTGAAATTAAACGATCTAATATATTTACTGAAATTAAACAATCTAATATACTAAACACATATATCAAACAAACAAATGAAAAACTTGACCTGGAAACGCTCCAAGTCTGCCCTGTGTATGATGACTTCAAAGCTGGTCGGAGGAAGTAAACTCGCACCGGTTAGTCCATAAGCTTCTCGTAAACGACAGGTTGTGCTTCTCTTTGAGTTGGTTTACAGTTGGTTTACAGGACAACCAAGACATAAAAATCATAACAATTATATGATTTATAAATCTCTGCAATAAGGGAAACCTGTTATGCAAAAACTTATATTTAATAATTCAACTTATGAAGAAGAGAAATCTGTCGTTCACAAACTGAACTAAGCAATTGCTATGTTTTTTATACACTTAGAAGAAATCAGATATGGATTACAGTGGTTAAAATTATATCATTTGCACATGATTAAGATAGCTAAAGTAGTCATTAACCAGATACAAATTGATATACACAACATGAAACAAAATATTGATATAATGAGAAGCTAAAGTGGTAACAAAACACCAAATTATGCTTCAGTCTATATTAAAACTCCATATCCTTGTTCTCCCACAAATGAGGTTATCCTTATTACAAAAATGATAGGTATTTATAAGTCTCTCCACAGGGTAAAACCTCCCTGTGGATAATATCAAACTGTTTTACATTATCTGGGAGATATCCCAAAATCAACTAAACTAGGAAACTAAAATGCAAGTGAAATCTTTGAAATATCCCCTAACTGCTCATCATATCCACTGCAATTTCAAATTCATCTGCAATAGACCAAAAATAACAAGTTAGAAAGGTATTTCATCAACAAAACAATAAAAAATTGATTCTACAGACTTAGCTACAGAATCATATGATTCTGTAGCTAGTCTAAAATAGCATACATGATCAAAATATAAATCAAATCAAATCTTTTAAAACAAAAAAATCAAATCCAATTTTCTTTCAATAAACATTAAAAACGAATCACTAATGATTCAAATGATTTTATCATTCAAATTAAACAAAATCAACAGTGATTCAATCGAAAACAGGGGTAAGAACACTCTGTTTTTCTTTTACCATAAAATCGGGTCAAATAGTAACAAGACTGTTTCATATCAAATGAAATTAAAAGTGAGTCATATCATGTGTGATACGATCTAATCCAACACAATTGTAATCCATTCATTATGGCTATAATAATGTAGCATAAGATTCATGTTGTTTTAATTAAATACAAAGATGGAAAGACTGTTACGATTATGGGTAAATAAAACATTCATAACAGCATCAACCAAATTTCGCCATAGATTTCGATCGTTGAGCATTACACAGTTAACAGACAGGATCAAATAGTGATCACAACCATCATCGTATTGACAGAAGTGATAATCGTAAACTGGGAAACAATCGAAACAAATCGTAACTGAGTTAAATATAGAAACAAATCGTGAACCTGGGTATAGTCACTTTCATTCCTCAAATCAAATTTAAACAGTATTTCATTGCAATACGAATCGAACCGATAACACGGTGGAGTAAACGAACGCGAATCAACCGACTGGGTATAACTGTTACGATTCGTATCTATTCATGATTTGGGTGCATATAAAACATAATCATATTAAACATAATCCAAACTGTATTCGAGCTGGTCGAAAGTCATGTGTAAATAAAAGCGTAACAGTTAACCATATCACAATTGTCACCAAACATAGCATATACATTATAACGAAATCAAAACGAAATGTGATTGTGTTCAGAATTGAATATGAGAAACAGCTTGTGTTTATAATAGATACCAACGACTTCAATCGACAACAGAGCATCCAATTTAAGCTAAATCAAACCAATCCAATCCATACCATGGTCAATCAAATCGAAGGAAATCCAATCAAAGCTAAACTGGGAAAACGAAATTCGATTTATCAAAACAAAACTATGTACATAATGTGACAGAGAAAATCCACGTTGTAGATAGAACTATTCAAAGAATTCAAATTCGTTATATAAACAAATGATGGAACATACCAGTGAGGCTGCTATCATGCCAAGTTTGAATTCACGATCGTTGTAGCTGACTCCACATTTTTAAACAAAATAGAGCATGTCGTCCTCTGTTTCTTATCAGTGGCTTGCAACTTAGCCTTTTGACTGGTAAGTCGTGCAACCTGGTCCTCCAAAGAGTGAATTATCAACTGTAGCATTGTCACATCAAGATAGTATCTCTCTAACCACGAGCTACATTGATCACAGGGTGGCACTGTAGGTTGAGGCAGAGCAGGAGAGGGTTTTGATGAATGACCGGGGGTTTCACAAGGCAGCTTAATGCCTGGGTAGTTAGGGTCGTTTTGCAAGCAAGGTGGTAGGTTTGATACGAATTCATACGAGGGTTCGGCACACAAACCTTCCGAATAGGGATACTCACTAGCCAAGAAACGCTCCATATCCAAGTAGGAGTCTTCACTCAAAACGATAGGGTCAGGGTTGACAGGAGGTTTCGGCTTATTCCTTGCCATTCGAGAGATTAAACGGGCATTCTTTTTTCCTTTGGAATTTGCAGTAGGCTTGGCTTTAGGCTTCTTTCCCACAGGTTTAACAGTCTCGGCATCCTTGGTCACAGAGTGGGGTAGGTCGATAGGTGAGTTGGGTAAGGGTTTAGGTAACAGAATATTGTAGGGTACCGGGGGTATAGTCTTGTCCTCGGTAACCACAGGTTTGTCAACCTGTGGAGGATTCGAATCCTCAAAATCATTGCGAGCAAGGAAATCATTCCAACAGTCTCCGTGTAACCCCAAATGACAAACAACAATCATTTTAACCAGCCCATAGTGAAAGAGGTTGTTATCAGCCTGGTTCCTTTTGTATTTATTAGACATTTTGAACAGGATTCTATGCAAATAATACGGCATATTGAGCTGATAACCCATAAAAACCATAAGAAAACGAAGGTGGTGTAAGAAAACAAAACCATACCGACCTTCGCAGGTGATAAACTATTTCATAATCATCAATAAGTCATGCCAGTGTTGTTTCAACATGGTCACGGGTAAACCTTTGTCACAGGAGCTAACCTCACGCGACTGGAAAAGCAGTGTCCAAGGGACCTCTTTCACTTTGCAATTCTTGGACCATCGTTGTCCAGTGACAGGAAAACCCGTAGCAAGATTTACAAATTGCTCGTCAATTTGCAATTGAACATCGCCGACCTTGGCTCGACAGCCATCAAAGGTCAATGTGAATTGTCGGGAAACGCAGAGGTTAAAACCATCAAATTTTTGTATGAATGGAAGCCACCCATTGTCCTCGAGGTCACTGTGGGCACTGTCGAACATCAACAGATCCTGGCTACCATTCGGTTCAGCCCTCACGACTGGAGCCATGGTAAGGGTTTAGTTCAAAATCACCAGCACATAGGAGCAGAGTCATTCGGTCTAACCACTATGAACGATCAGAGGGGAAGCATTTAATATGCGCATGCGAGGGTGGTGGAATCACTTACCGCCATGCATAATAGTAATGGAAAAGTACAACCGATGATTAATCCTCTGTTCAATCAATCATAAAACCTTATCATTTGGCCAACCCAAGAATCCAACGGTGGATGATATACCAATGCGCCATTGTAATATTTCAAACCATGAATATTCAATGTGAAATCAAACCCAAAAATTAAATATGTGCCATCGTATAAGTGTGTAATCAAAGTTTTAAAATATTGCGACAATTGATTTCATAAAATTGACAAGCCAAGAGATATAACAATAAGGATCACATCATATAAAAACAAAATAAACCATGACCCCTATGCAATTCATAGAATAAAGTATAACCCATAAATTTACATGCTCAATGCCTTACCAATAAAAATCAAGTTGCGCAATCAAAGTAAGAATAGGCAAATAGGCATAGTTCGAAAATCTTTTAGCCACTTAATGATAATCCAAAGGTAAGTGCCATTCAAAATATCAATAAAATATCATGACAGTTCAAAGAATGATGGAGGAGTTTTCACGCTTACAGTCGTGAAAACTAAATGGAGACCAATTTGCAAATGTCGCAAGAAATGAAAATATCGTCTATTTGGAAAATGCGACGACAATTTGAAGTTCAGAATACATAGGTGTAGGTAGCTTATAGGGAAATAGAATAAATTGAATTGGCTACCAACAATGGGAACACACTGGTAGAAGCAGTTATCTCTGTCTAAAGAAATAAATTCAGATTAGGACAACAAAGAAAATTTCAACTCAAAAACAACAACCAGAAAATCGTACAAACATCATCATTTACCATCTTTTCCAAAGATGAAAACTAATAATAGTCTTAAGATCAGCAAGTCACGATATTAATGATAAAATCTTCAATACTTTTGGCATGGCCACTGCTTCCAGCAGGCGTCCATAGCCTCGACAAGGTTTCCATTTAACCCACTCTGACATCTGTATCCTGTCAAGAAGTTCTAGATCAAAATAAAGGACATTAAAGAGGTTTCTCATAATTTTTTACACAGATTTTCATGTACCCGACATTGCTTCGCTGCCAACAGGCCTGGTCAGTACCCCGACGAAGTTGTCTTGGCACCATGCTTGCATTTACCCGCTGCCAGTGGACCTGTTCAGCATCCCAGCGGGTTTACAAGCACTTCCCACAGCTCTTATTCATATTTTAACTTTGTTTTCTTTTGTAAATATATAGCTGAGCGGGGTGACGCTGATAATCTTGATATTTTAACATATTTTTTTCAGACCTCATCAGAATTTTTTTTTTAAACACTATCCTTTATTCAGCTCCAGAAATGTTTTATTTATAAAAACAACTTCCTATGACAGGGAGACATCTTTTTGATTCATTCCTTTATGGAAAAGGGACAATGTAAAAAGATAATAGATGATCATGACAAACTTTTCTCAAATATTGAAATCAGTAAACTTCTTTCAAACAACAAAATTTTCCAACATAAATATCGATTTCAGAAATATATCACTGATGTTTGTACCAACTTTCAGAAGTTATTTCAGCGAAGAAAATTTTCGGTGGTCTTTGTCTGAATGGCTCAATACACAGGTATGCATATTTTTCAAAAACACCAAAAACTGATCAATCCAAATCAAAATCAAATTAGAAAGAAAACAAAAAAAATGCAAGCAAAAGAAATATTTACATAATATAGAAGGGTAGTTATCAAGCAAAGTATCTTTTCAGGGCTTGACAATTCACCAGATAGGTGTCAAGCTGCCCTTCAAGATTCTGTAATCGAAAGGAACTAGGACCCAACTTTTCAGCAATTAAAAATGGCCCAAGCCATAAGTTTTGAAACTTGGTGTGCTCACCCTTTCCTTCGTGTGGTTTGTCCCACTTTAAGACAAGATCTCCTACTTCAAAATTCCTATCAGAAGAAGAGTTAGAATCGAACCAACTTTTAATCAATTGTTGATGTTGATCTAATCTGCGCTTAGCTTGGGTTCTTACTTCTTCCAACTTCATCAAAGCGTTAATGTGGCTTTCTAAAGGGGGACAATCTACTTCTTGGACTTTTTGTGACAATTGAAGCGAAGGAAGAAGAATGTGAGGTGGCAGAATGGCTTTTCTGCCATAAACGAGAAAAAAGGGGGAGTTACCTATAGTGGCTTTGGGTGTTACCCTATCAGCCCATAGTGCGTTCAGCAGTGCGTTGTGCCAGTTCTTGTGATTTTCAGCCACGATTCTCTTGATAATTTTGATCAAGTTCTTGTTGGTTGATTCTGCTAAGCCATTGCCTTGGGGGTAGTAACTAGCAGAATACTTCAGCTTTATTCCTTTCTCCAAAGAAAACTCACTCATTTCTAGAGAAGAAAAGTATGAAGCGTTATCAAAGACTAGACAATCAGGGATACTGAAACGGGTGATGATATTCGAGTTTAGAAAAGCAATCACCTGACTTGTGTTAACAGTTCTTAGTGCGGCGGCTTCGGACCATTGAGTAAAATAATCTGTGGTTGTCACAATATACTTGTGTTGTTGTGAGGAGGGAGGGTTAATAGGACCTATGATATCAAGGCCCCATTGTTGGAAAGGAGAATCGACTGAAACGGGTTACAAAGGGAAGGCTGGTTTTTGCAACCGCCCTGATGCTTTCTGACAAATGATACATTTACGACACAAGGCATGGGCGTCTCTAAAAAGGGTGGGCCAGTAGTAACCGGCTCTTAAAACCTTATGAGTAGTAGTGTCACCACCGAAGTGACCACCAGCTTCTCCTGCATGCAACTCAAGCAAGACTTTTTCTGCTTCGCCCTTTTCGAGGCAGCGCATCAGTACGTCGTCAAAACTTTGACGAAACAGTATACCATTAACTAGATGAAAGGAGGCGGACTTTAGTCTCAACGCTCTTCTCTTGGCAGGATCAAGGTGACGGGGTGCTGATCCATGTTCAAGATAGTATCTAATATCATCGTACCAAGGACTTACGAGGTTTTGTGTGCAACAAATCAAACTTTGATCGTGTTGTTCTAGGTTTGATGTATCACTATCTTCTTGCCGTCCTATTTCTGAATCAACAACCAACTTACACAATCCTTGGCCTCTCATGATCTGTGTTGGGGTGGTCTCCAAGTCACACTCCTGTAAGGAGGTGACCTAGTTGGCTCTCTTCTATCCTAACTCCTTTTGCACTAACAAGTTCCTTACGGCGGGGTAGGGGACAATGACCTTCGTCCTTGACTTCAAAAGATAGGATCGGAAGTGCTTAACTGCTTTGAAAACAATGTAGGATTGCTGATCAACCGTTGGGTAGTTAAGTTCAGCACCTTTGAAAGTAGAGCTCATAAAGGCGATGGGTACTTCGTTATTCTCGAAATTCTTTTGAGTTAGGACTGTGGCATAGGAACGATCAGAGGCAAAAGTATAGAGTGTAAAATCTTGAGAGAAATCAGGGCTCAAGAGAGACAGGTCGTCTATTATGGCCTTATTTATGTCATTAAAATCTTTGTTTTATGTGGGTCCCTAGTGATATTGGGTGTCTTTCTTAATCAGGTTCTAGAGAGGCCTGACCATTTCGGAGAAACTGGGGACAAACCTTCTCACGAAATTAATCTGGCCTAGGAAAGACTGCATGGATTTTTTGGATGTAGGTGGGGGGATTTTAGCGATGACTTGAGTCCTCTCGAGATCAATAATCATTCCATCACTAGACACAATGAATCCTAGTAACTTACCCTGTTCTACTGCAAAGATGGACTTATTGGGGTTCAAGGAGATGCCGTATTTACGACATCGTAGTAGAACGGCTCGTAAGTGAGCTAGATGATCGTCTTTGTTTTTAGAATACATGGTCACATCATCTAAGTAAACTACTACGGAGTGATTGATTAAGCCTCGAAAAGAAATGTCCATTTCTCTCTGAAAGGTAGCACCAACATTAATCAATCCAACGGGAATTTTTTGATAAGCATAAGTGCCCCACGGGGTACGGAAGGTAGTTTTTAGTTGGTCTGGAGGAGACATCAAGACTTGGTTGTATCCAGAGAAACCATCTAGTAAGGATAGCCTCTCAGAACCAGATACTTGTTGAAGTATCTGTTCCATGGGAGGGACAGGATAATTATCTTTGTTAGATGCTTGGTTGAGGTTTCAGAAATCGACACAAAGTCGAATTTCCCTATTTTTCTTCCGAACTGGGACGAGGTTGGATACCCATTGAGTGTGTCTTACAGGAAAAATTATTTTAGCACTTAGGAGTTTATTCAATTCTTTTTGAACGGTCGGTTCTAATTTAGGATGCATTTTCCTCAATTTCTATTGGAAGGGCAAGGTTTGGGGCTTCATCGGGATGACATGTTGTATAATATTAGGATCGAACGTCTTAATATCATCATAAGTCCATGTAAAGACATCCTTAAATTCTTTAAATAATATAACAAAAGAATCTTTTTCTTTCTTAGAACATCCCAAGCCTAGATTGATACACTGAGGATTTTCACTAGTCCCTAAATTGACTTTTTCATAAGACAATGAGGAACTATTGGTTTTGCAATTGACCTTCTTTTTAAATTTATCTTCAAAATCATAAAACTTTTCTAATCTAACAACAGATTTGGGTATGAAATTTACCATGTACGATAGAGCTTCAGGAGATTTCGGATTAGGTATTACCGTAAAGTCGTGCAAATTGTCGTCGTGCGTGCGTTCATCTATCACTGCGCCTTGAAAGGTTTCTTCCATGTGCAGAAAGTTAATGATATGCTAATCATCGTCAAATACTCTCCAGTTTGTGATATTGTCAGGAACAGATGGTAGAAACAATAGCTCCACGGAGAATGCATTTGGGGATAAGCCTTCTGCAGGAAGAAGTTTAGAGGCTACATTAGCTAGTAGATCTGCTTCAACATTATTTAATCTAGGAATGGAATTCATATTAAAAGCAGAAAAATTGTTCATTAAACTCCATACCTCAGACTGGTAACTATTGAGATGTGGGGAAAGACAGTGTATAGAATCTCTTACCTGCCTAACCACTATTTCAGAGTCGTCGAATACAACCAGATTTTGAATGTTCATGTCCAAGGCTTTTCTGAGACCTTGCAGTAAAGCCTCATATTCTGCGATATTGTTAGTACATTCAAATTCTAGTCTACAATCCATTAACGTCTTGTTGCCTATCGGATCGATAATGATGCAGCCTACACCAGCTCCTTCTTTAGACTTGGAACCGTCGAAATATAGAGACCAAATTTGATTTCCATCGGGCTCATGGGACTGTTGCATAGGACCTGTTGGTTGCACATATGCTATGATCTCGGACTGTTGTTCAGGATTGTTGATAGGTGAAACCTCCACCATGAAATTTCTGAAGAAGGTGTCCATCCCTTGGACTTCAGGTGAATTAGCAGGAGGTGAGTATGGTTCATTTGGGTCGTTCAAATCTGTGACCGTGAACTTAAGGTAACTCTCACAATTCACCCTGATCTTGTTGGACTTACCGTTTTCTGGAAGCCATAAGTGAGACCAGTCCGTTGCGAAGTATCCATGTAGCTTCTCCAATCAGTCCCTGCCCAAAAATAGACCATACACTTCTAGAATATCCACGACAATTATATCAATAACCTGATGAACCTTTGGGTTAGATGATAATCTAATCAATACATTTTTTAGTTCGCCTATAACTTTTACATCTGTTCGATCAAGTTGTATGATTTTCAAAGAAGATGGTTCCACTTCAGCGTTAATCTTTTGGCAGACAGACCAAGGCATCACATTTGATGATGCTCCTGAGTCAACCATACAATTATGCACATTTCTTTTGAAGATTTCGAAAGTTAAAAGAAAAGGAGGTACATTCTTGCGAGTATTTAGAGTAGTAGCTTGTGGTTTCTTACTCACAGTTTTTAATGCTACTTTATCTACATTATTTACATTATTATTTACAGGAGTTACATGAAGGCTTCCTTTATCTTGAGGATCATGATTATTTTTAGTGGAAGTCTTCTGCGGAACTTTGCTTTGCACAACCTTGTTACCATTTGAATTACCATTCTTGCCATTTTCTGAAATATTTTGCAACATCTTCTGTAACAAAAATGGAAACTTCAACAACTCATAATTAGAAATGTTAGCCCTTAATTTTTTAAGATCTTCAACAACATCATAATCTAATTTAGGGTTGACATTACTTTGTTTAATTTATGCTGATTTAGATGGCTTTGGAGGTGAAGTTGTAGTGTTCTCGGCAAGAGGTTTATTTGTTGTCTTACTCCTAGTGTTGTAAGGGTGAACAGTCTAGAAGTTAGCTTGAAAGATGTTATCCGAGAAGTGTCCAAAGATGTTTGGAGAAGACTCTTCTTCTTGAACTGTTTCCTGCTTGACTTCCTCCTGAGGGATTTCAGGAGGCATCAAGTTATCTTGGGCTTCTAGAATTGACTGAAGAGAACATTGAAAACTTTCTAGGTTCAAGCTTTCGAGGTTTGGATTAGGCCGGTTGGTGGGAAAAGGATTCGGAAAGGGGGTTTGTAAGGTCCTTTACTCGAGGAAGCTTCTTCAATTGACCTTTTTAAATCTATGACTTGATTAGACAATTTTTGCATAACTTTAGTTAAATTTTCCAAATCAGAGTTTTCAGGTTGTGTTTTGCTTTGTGTAGGTCTGGGTAGAATTTCAATCTTCTTTTTGGAAGAAGAAACAGTCTCAGTTTCGTTGCTAGAAGAGTCCTTAAGACTAAGTATATATTTTTCAATCTGGGTAGCCTCTTCGAAGGCTTCTAATAACGTGGCATTTTTAGATCGTTTGACCCAAATAGCTATACTTTGATGTAGAGCTTTAGTGTAGTAAGCTATTACAAGACTCTCAGCAGGCATAGAATCTGTAGGGATTCGATTTTTAAGCGTTAAGAATCTTTGATTAAAATCTTTAACTTTTTCTTTTGGGTTCATCTTTAAGCTTGAAAGATCCATGACTAAGACTTCCAGAGGTTTACCATCTCCGAATTTTTCTAAAAAGCATGACTCAAACTTTTCCCAAGACACTATGGTATGGGGTTGTTGGGAAAAGTACCAAGTGGACGCATTACCCTCAAAAGTATAAGGGAACAACCTACAGACAACATCCTCATGTTCAACATTACGGAGTCTGATGGCTAACATAAATTTTTTGATATGATCTTCCGCTATCTGTTTTGAATCGGGATCAAACTTGGGAAGCCATTTCTCTGGGTGATTAGGTAAAGGGTGCTGGGCTCCAGATACAACTACAGCATCCTGGTCCAACCAGGGTCTAGCAGGGTTGTTCTGATTTTCCATTGGGGTAGTGGGTGTAAAAGGTTGAGAAGGTGAATTGCCTTCGTCAGAAGAGGAATCTCCTCCAGAAGAGGAAGGAGATGAGGGAGGTGGTGAAGGAGGTATCCCAAATCCTCTTGCAGTAGGATTTTTGATTGGATCTGTAGGATTCACAGTGAGGTTAGTATCACCTAACTGTTCTCTGATATCAGAGAAGTCTAAAGGTTGACCCCACGGACGATTTGGTTTCCTAAGACGAGCTAGGGCACTGTGTGATTTGATAAGAGATTGGCGTACAATATCTTGTAGGTCACCACATGTAGGATTAGGGGTTTCTGGCTCAATTGTGATCTAAGGATCGTCGGTTGAAGTAGTTGTTGTTTGAAGGGGAATATTCTCAAGTGAACGGCTTCTAGTCACTATAGGTGAGAGATTAGTGGGGGGAGGAGTCTTGCGACGACCTCGTTCCATTAATTAAGTTCAGGCCCTCCTTCTAGCGCCATTTGTTGATGGGCGAAAATGTCCGTCCGTCAATTGAGATAGTGGAACCGGTCCGGGGTTGTCTAAATCACCCAAGCCGTTTGGAATGAACCACCCTGATGGGTGTAACGGCTCCGTTGGCCGCTCTAAGATCCTAAGAAAACCAAAGAGAAAACTAATCTAACTAACTAATCTAACTAAAACAAATAAAACAAACTAAACTAACTAAAACTAATAAAACAAATTAAACTAACTAGAACTAATAAAACAAATTAACTAAAAACAAACAAACTAATACACTAATCTAATTAAAACAAACTACTAAATTAAACTAAAACTAAATATAAACTACTCTAACTATT
>ML777021.1:71168-97807 GCA_009831015.1 Picea engelmannii | reverse complement strand
TACTAACACAAATTTTCGAAGGAAGGGCTTGAAAATGGAATTCATCAACCCTCGGAATGTGGAAGGTGCATTTGTAAGGCCAAAAGGCATGACCAAAAATTCATAATGGCCTTCATGAGTTCAGAATGTTGTTTTTGGGATATATTCTTCCTTCATTCTAATCTAATGATACCCTGAACAGAGATCCAATTTTGTGAAATAGATTGCTCCATGTAGTTCATCTAAATATTCATCAATGACGAGAATGGGAAAATTATCTTTAATAGTGATCTTGTTGAGCTCTCTATAATCTGGACACATACACCAAGAGCTATCTTTCTTGAATACCATTACCACTGGTGCAGTTTAAGAACTCTGGCTAGGTCTAATAATGCCAGCCTCTAACATTTCTTCAACCATGCACTCAATTTCACTCTTCTAGGAATAAGGGTATCTATATGGCCAGATGTTAGGAGGAACACTCCCATGAATTAGGTGAATATCATTATCATGATTTCGAGTGGGTGGAAGACCTTTGGGAATATATTTAAATACTTTGGAATGCTTATCAATGATCCCTTGGAGATCTTGAGGAATAGATGGCTTAGATGTTTGAACATTTAGTGAGCATAGTTGTGCAATAATGCCTTGATGCCGTTAGAGCTTATCACCTTACCTTGTGCAATAATGCCTTGATGCCATTAGAGCTCAGGTGAAGCAGCAAGTCGAGGCAACTCGCACTAAGCTCGAGGCCTTCAAAGAAGCACTACCCAAATTTGAGTGACTCGGGACGATTCACGGGTGAGTGTTGGGGGCCTGTTGGCCCTTGACCAAGTTTTGAGGAAACATTGGTCGGTTTTGACCACTTTTTGGACTTCGACAGGCTGGTCAAAGATGGAGCGCCCAAGTGGAGCTGATATCGTGGGATATCACTTGTTTTGTGGACCCAACATGGGGCTCATTAGGGTTTTTGTATTAGTTTTTATGGGATGTCGGCTCATGGGTTTTTCCATGATTAGGCCTTTTTGTAAGCGAATGTAAAAGTATAAATAAGTAAATATTGTAAAGTGGTGATGAAGTATTATAAGGGAATGTAAATAGCTAAGTGCAAGAGGCAAGTAGTTCTGAGTTTCTTTGTGGAACAGACTGTGTATGTAAGGCTCTGTGCTTGTTAAAGGATTTGGCTTTGTGCCTTGACCTAATTTTGGGAAGGTGGATCTGATTCTTAGTGCTCAGATCACCTGTCCAATGTGAAGCCTGGCTCTATGGCTTAGTGCACAGGAGAAGATGAATGTAATAAATTGAAGCCTAATAAAGAAGAAGAAGCGGTTGGTGGACGTAGCCCCACACTGGGGTGAACCACATATATCATGTGTTGATGATATGTTTTGTGCTATGATGTTTATGTTGTGAATCTACTTAGTTCATTCATTGTTATATATGGTAGATATATTTGTGAATGCTTATTGTTTTATTTAAGTTGAATGTGTTAGATCTAGCTTATGATGCTAAGTGCAGAGTGTATGCTATCATTTTTATTGCGTCGGTCTGTACTTAGGGTTTGATCTGTGATGTGAATAAGACTAATAGATTGATGCATGTTGTTTCAAAGTACTATGTATAAGTGTTGTAATCACATATCTGTGTCCCAGCCTGGTTACAGACACTTGAGTCCTGTAAGCTCCCCTGCCTCTACCTCGGGTGAGACTTTGTCTACTTCGCAGGTGTTGTAGAAAGGGTCGGTAGTTAGGTTTTTGTTGGTGTTTTGTTGAAGAGTTGAACCTTGGGTCTACCCCTATGCCAACAGATATCATAGAAATGATTTTTGCAATTGATTTATTGAATTTTTTAACAATATAAGTGAATTGGTTCCTCAATGGGAGACCAGTTCCAAGATAGAAGAGGGAAAGGGGTCACTACACAAATGGAATCTACCAAATAGACATACATAAAAAATACTGGACAATATCCTGGAGGAGATTGCTAATACCCTTTCCCTTATTGTTTAATATTGGAAGAAAGTATATGGGACCAATTGAAAATATTTCCTACCAGAATGTACTATACCTAGGTAGGTAATATGCAAGGTACCCAATAGGTATGGTTCCGGTCAATGTAAGGTTGACTAGGTCCACCATGTTATTAAATAAGGCCCACTATGGTAGTTACATATAATAAATGGGCTTTCTAGAAGATTCATTATCTAAAATGTTCCTACGAGATAGAGAATGTTATAAAAGGATATGTAACCAATGTAATTGACATGGAGAAGAATATTGTTGATGTACAAGCAAGTATTGCTTGAGGAGTTTTATCCTTCTTGAAGGATTAATATATGGTGTTACCCTACCTCAAGGGTTTTCTACA
Organism: Picea engelmannii; assembly: GCA_009831015.1. NCBI lineage: Eukaryota > Viridiplantae > Streptophyta > Pinopsida > Pinales > Pinaceae > Picea > Picea engelmannii. Next base: position 95,461 of record ML777021.1, on the reverse strand, counting down.
TTCTTGTGTTCAATCTTGGATGAATGGTTTTGGTGTTTAATCTTGTTATTCTTGAATACATTTACAAATTTGGTATAGATATATAATATTTGGTATCAGATCTCTTTCCTTGGCCATAAAAGGGAATAATTTTTTCATTTTGTAGATTTTAAAAGGTTAAAAAGGGGGCGACACACTTCAGGTTCAGATCTGAAACTTTCTGTGCATAATTTGCAGAAACAAATTGGATATTTTAATTCCTCTCAGAAAAATACTCAATTTCAAAAAAAAAAATCAGGCGAAACAGAATTTGGAAAGTAAAGTTATGAGCATTTTAAATTTGACAGTTTTTCAGGGCATTTCTGGAAAAAGCCGCATGATTTGCATAGTAAGTTCTTTTACAAACCCTAGTTTTTGTTGAAGATTTATCTTAGCAAGATGATTTTTACTGGAAAATATGATGGTCATACCATTGAATAATTTATAAAATAAGGTATGTCCTTTTGGAAAAAGAATTGGAAAGGTATAATCAATTTATACTTACAAGGTGATGCGACTATTTGATGGAATTTGCTTGATTTTGGAAAAAATGATGGCACTAACTAATGAAGAATTTGACCAAGTGTTTTTAGACAAGTGGTCTCATACAAAGTGTTATTATAAACAATGCACCAAGGGTTTATTTCCATCTAACAATTATATATTATAGGTTACAAGATGTATTTAGAAAGAAAATATCATTGTTTCTATTAACCCCAGTTGCATGTATATTTTATCAATTTTCAGTTGATTAATAGATTGCAAGTTGTTGCAAATAATACTCAAAGCACACAGGTTGAGGGTGAAAATATTCAAAGTTTTGAGGATTTGAAGACTACCATGGATAAATATGTTCTGCATTCATATTTTTATGCTATGAATATGGATGAAGTGGATATTTTTTTTGGATATCCTTGGACAGAATCAGTGGGTACCATTAATATTAATGTGCAAAATAATTTTTTGAAGTTGTGGTACAAGAAAAACAAAATCACATTGCAGGATGTGTCTCTTAGTAAGATAGAAGGGCCCACGACAACAAGCACATAAGTTATTGTAGAGTTCTAAGTTGAATCTGAGGAAGAGTCTACAAAAGGAGATGAAGCAAAGGCACAGGAAGGACATAATAAAGAATCTAAGGAGGTCATTGAATCTAAGGAAAAAGGGGTTTTATATTTGAAGCAACATGAACCAATTCCTATAGTTGTTGTATATCACCATCCACATCATATTGAGAAACAACAATCATGAAGACAAGGGAATGAGCATCAACACAATCATGCACCAATAGGGAACCATAAAGGCAACCAATCAAGAGGCGAATGGAGGACTATCAACACTAGAGGAAGACACCAGGCTAAAGAACCAATCCCATGGAAACACTGACATGATGCAGAGAAAGATCGGAAAGGAAAAAAATGGACATCATGTTTGACTTCCATTAGGATGGATGGATGGTCGTACTTAGTATCAGTTGGCTACAATTCTTAGTCATTCATATCGTATGGTATCTTCTCATGTTTCAAGGATGAAACATGCTTAAAGGGGGTGGAATCTACTATATCTAGGAAGGTAAAATGGAAGGTACCCAATGAGAATGGAGTTATGTATTATTATTTGATTCCATTCAATGTAAGGTGGACAAGGTCCACCATAGTATTAAATAAGGCCCATTATGGTAGTTAGAGATAATAAATACAATTTCTAGAAGATTCATTCTCTACAATATTTCTAGAAGATAGAGAATACTATATAAAGAAGTATAAGTAATGTATTGAGACATGAAAAAGAATATTGTATGTGTAAAAGAAAGTAATGCTTGAGGAATTTTATCCTTCCATAAGGATTAATATATGGTGTTACCCTACCTCAAGGATTTTCTCTATTTCTTGTGTTCAATGTTTCAGTGAATGGTTTGGTGTTTATTATTGGTTTATTGGTGAATTATATTTGTATATTGGTTAAGGTATATAAACAATAACTTGATGAAGGATAGGGACCCAAGACAGCTTCAATCTAGAGGGATTTTTCTCACCATATAGATGAAAAAGCATTATGGAAACTAACATTGGGGATTTCTTTAGTCTAGTAACATGATATATTGTTTCACCCATGACTTTGAAAGAAGCAGGGTCATACCACCATTCTCTGATCAAATGAGCCAATTTTATTTCTTCCTTTTTTACTTTTTTCTTTATGAATTTGTTCACAAAAATGTCATCAAGATTGGTGGTGGGATGGTCTAACTTATACATATTATGAACATCTTCAGGTATACAGGAACCAACAATTTGGATTGATGAATTAGCAACAATACATAAAGATATCAGTATGGGATATTATCCATCGTACCATGTCATAATAGGGTACAATTGTTGGCCTGGAAATGATTTTGTGAAGTTGCAATGCTTTGAAATCAACCAAATCATCGCCATATGACTCATATTCATCATTGAAATATCCTTGTTAGAAGAATTCGTAAATTTCACTCCGCTCCATACTGTTTCTCATGCCAGTGTTGAATGTAGTATCAGAGAAGAATGTCGAATTGAGGTTATTTTCAATGTCATCTTCATTGTTAGTTGGATGCTTTTCTTTGGTTTTCCAAGTCATTTTTCTTTGAAAATTCCTGCAATTAGTCGACAAACTGTGAGTTTTGTTTAAGAGAAACAACTAACAATTCTATGTAAAATAATAGAAAACATATTCTAATACTAACCCATTAGATCCAATCTCATAGAAAATTGTCTGAAAAAACACTTATGGATTTAAGAAATGAGAATTTGTTAATAGTTTGAACCGTCTCTTAATGCCTTAATGCGAATATTTATGAGGGTAAATGCATTAAATCTTTCTAGTAAGTTCTTTATTGATTGTCATTAAATTTCCATAAGGACATGACAAATTTGTAATGGGGGACAAGAGAGCTATGAATGTCTTTAATTTACCCTGTCCAAAGACAACCTATTTGTCCACCAAATTTTCTTTTTAATTGCACCACAAATTTTGTCCATTGGATGGATGGATGCTTGAATGCCAACCATTGATCATAGGATACTATTGAGAAATGAGTAAGAAGAGTTCCTAGTCTAGACACTGGATTGATGAAACAACGAGAGATTTCGACTGATAATGGGTTTGAAGTACAAATCAATCGATAGTCAAGACCAATGTCCTGCATATACGATACATCTCCTTTATTTTAATGAAAAATTTCCAAATCTACGTTGATAAAGGTCAATCGAACCTGGGACCACCAGAGAGTTTAGTTTGCATGAGATTTTTAGGTGTCCAGTTATTTGATGGCCATTATGACCAGATCGTGATGCATATCTCATTGTGGCAGCACAAATGGTCACCCTTTTATTAATGAACCTGCTAGATGTCCACAAGTGTGGATCACTGATATTTGATTTTGTTTCTCCAATCGACGACTAGATGGGATGTGGGCAATCAAATATTTTCAAAGTTTACAGAATGTAGGGGAGAGTGTTGATATACATTTCCCACTATCGAAATAGCATGTTTCATGTCGAGTAACAGATCAACATGTTTTCATGTGTTTCCAAGTGGGAAATGCTAGTAATGCCAAGTGTCATAGGTGTTCACCCATACCAGGTTGGGTGTTGTCAAGATATGAAAAATATGGAAGGGTCGATCATTTGATGGCCTATGTCCCAATGTTTGGAGATTTTAAGATGACGTTACCCAACCAATGGAAATTGTACAAGTGAGAGCATATGAATGGTTTAGGTGAGAATTTTGTGCTGATATGTAGACCACGTCAATGCCTTTTTCATGTCCACATGTGAAGACTTGGATGTGCCATGTGTTATGAAGATTTGTCACTTTAAAGGGGTGATTCGTGACGTAGAATCAGTGCCACATGTCGTTAAAGTAGTAGCCAATGATAGGACACCCATATATATATATATATATATATATATATATATATATATATATATATATACACTTTGTCTAATATATAATGGTATCCTAGAATTGCCAAATTAATTGTTAAAATTTAAATAAATGTAAATGATTAATAAACAATAAACTAATAATTAAAACCTTGTAAAGGATACTTACATGTAATCGATTTTGTATACTTAGGCAAGGTTAATTGTTAGGTTTAACATATGGAAATTATAATTTTAAAAATCCTTAAATGAAATTTACATGTTAACAGATAATCAACGTGAAGGTGCACAATTATCTAGTTGGAAGAATTAGTATTATGATGGTATTACATCAATTGTTATTATTATTTTATTATTATTATTATTATTATCATCATCGTCGTCGTCGTCGTCGTCATCATCATCATCATTATTATTGTTGTTGTTGTTGTTGTTGTTGTTATTATTATTATATTATTGTTATTATATTTTTAATGTGAAATGAAAGAAAGCTACTTAGATTTTTTTAATTTTATAAAGTTACTTAGTGCCTCGGTATCCTGGTGGTGCAGTGCCCCACATCCCCAGAACATAGTTATAGCAAGTTCCATTGGTACCTGGTGCTTGATAATCGGACATCCAGATCTCTAGGATATCATATCAGAGGTTGGAGAGTATGGACTAAGTTTAAGTGAGATATCGGGAACTGATGGTCCCAACATCCCGGTACTCTATTGCAAGATCTGACCATCCATGAGAAGCATGAGATCAATGAATGTGATATATTGCACATAGATAAATTTATTGCAAGTTAACAAAGGCAACCCCCAAAAATCTTAGCACATGGATTTAAAGCGAGGAAATGAGTCGGCTTGTTTATTTATTTATAGTACTCATGTCAAGGTTTAGGTGTCATTGAGTTTTACGATATTCATGTATCTCAGTGGACCAATTACTATAGTTAATTGTTGGATTTTGATGTGTTTAAGTGAAAATAGTGAGCAATTTTTGTTGAAATTTTATTTATTTTTATTATGAGCATTCATTATTTTCAATGATAGATATGTTCAATGGTAAATATATAGCTGTAATTAGATATGTTAATGGTGAATATAAAAGTATAATTAGATCTTATTATCATAATTCAGTTTTCTTTTTTTATTATTGCAACAATGAAATAAATATTGTTTAAAGTGATTTTAATGCATTGACATTGAAAATGTGAAAAATGTTATTTGTGCGGGAGCTAGCACCGATTTATATTTTCAATGCAAAGGGTTTTCTGCAATTACCACAAGTCAACATGTTTCTCTTTATTTAGATCATGTGATGAAATTGCGGGGGGTATATCATTGATAATCGTTGCCCAATTTTCTTTTGCGCAATAGATTTGATAATCGTTGCCCAATTTATTTATCTAGAAAACAAGTATAGAGAATGTTGATTAACGAGTTGTGTGCTTTGGTGGATAGAAATCAAATGAAGGGTTGACATTTATTTAAATCCTAATCCAACGAGTGTTGAGTGTCATGGTTCATACTTAGATCCAAGTGAATCGAGAAGTGTCGACCAGAAGGGAACTCAATCAGAATTCTTGGAGGTATTGATCCAAGTCCACGAACCCATTGTATGGACAAATTTGTCAAAGGATGCAGAATAGATTTAAAGATGTATTAATCAAGTTAAGTGTGAATGATATGGAGATATGAAAGTGTGATAGTATGGTTGAGATTAAACAAGATGTTAGATTGATGGTTGTCATGCATGTCGGATATCAGATATTGTGAAATGGAGGAGAAGTACATAGTTGAAGCCCCAGTGGTCCTTGAAGAATCTGGACCTCCAATTCACTACCAGATTATTAGATGAAAACTTCACCAGGGATTATAACATGCCCAAGACTTAATGACAATGGGACCTAGGGCATACATTATACCATATTGGGATAAATGAGTTATGGACAAATAGGTGAAGGCACGAGGGTACAATATCTCGGTGACCAACTGAACATGGGAATAGATTTGACAGTTGTGATGTATAATTCTCATTGGTTTAGATCTATTGCAGATGGGAAACTTGCGCGAAGTTTATCAACAAGATACCCCATGCAATTTCATCACCTGGTCTAAAGAGAAAAACATGTGTTGCATTGTGGTAATTGTGGGTGACCCTTTGCATTGGGATTATAAATAGGAGCCAGGCCCTCGAAAATATACTCGTTTTGAATGTAATATTTACACACATAGATATGTGAGTCAGTAACAAGCCCCTTAACATAGATTGGCGACATAGATTAAACAAGGTTCTAGATCAACGACTATCATGCATGTCGCATATAATATGTCGAGAAATGGAGGAGTGGTACATAGTTGAAGTTCCAGTGGTACTTAAATAATTTGGTCCTCCATTTAAGTGCCAAATAAATGCATCAGAACTTTGTCGCATCTTATAACATGTATGACATACGTCATACTAGATCACGTGCAATGAGTTATGAAAAAAGAGGTGAAGTCATAGGGGTTCGATAGCTCGATAACTGGGTGAACATAGAAACAAATCTGATAGTTATGATGTATCCAGGGGTGATCAGATGACTACTTTATATTGTAGTTTTAATGTGGACAGAATCAGATCTATGGTCAATATTTAATCAGGGACAACATATGATGGATCATGTGCTTCTAGAACGTAGTGTATGTTTTAGTGAGATTAAATAAATGGACATGATCTCTCTGAGATCTATATCTGATGCCTACTTATTCATTAAATTGGCATGGATTGTTTCGGTACCTTGGTGGTCCCAATGAACGTAAATAAATTGTCCATATCTAACCTAGATTCAATCCAACTTCTACTAATCCAGGATGATGAGTTATGCGCATGAGATCAATGACTGTGATCTAATGCAGATAGATAAATTGATTGTAGGTTGCCAAAGGAGATCCCCAAAAATTTGAGCACGTGGGTTTAAATGGATGAAATGAATCAAATTGTTTATTTATATAGGGTACTCATGTCAGGATTCATGTGTTGTTGAGTTTTATGGTATTCATGTATCTTATTGGATCAATTACTATAGTTGATTGTTGGATTTTGATATGTTTAAGTAAAAATAGTGAGTGTTTTTTTGTTGAAATTTTATTTATTTTTATTATGAGCATTCAATATTTTCAATGATAGATATGTTCAATGGTAAATATATAGTTGTAATTAGATATGTTAATGGTAAATATAAAAGTATAATTAGATCTTATTATCACAATTTAATTTTATTTTTTATTATTATAACAATTAAATAAATATTGTTTAAAGTGATTTTAATGTATTGACATTTAAAGTGTGAAAATGTTTATTTACAGGGGGCTAGCACTGATTTATAATTTCAATGCAAAGGGTTGTCTTCAATTACCACAAGTGTTATGAGAAATCTTACCCTGCTGACAGGATAAGCTCCCCTTTGGAACAAGGGCCTTATCTTTGGTTCAAAGATAGAAGTGAACAAAGGGTTTCTAATGTTGAGACCTAAGTATGCACCCATGTTGATCCTCCCTCTGTGCAAAGTGCATTTCATTTCCTTCAACTATTGTATAACTTATCTATACTAATATGCAACCTGTAAAACATAATTCTTTGGTGAATATTTCTTTTTATTGCAACTTCTGGGAGAAATTGTTTTTTTGATACATGATTAATGTCTTGAAATGATATTTTAAGTATTAAACTTTTTGCAACAGATTATTCATTGAGTGGTTTGTTCTTCCCTTAGTTTTTTACCTCTATTATTTAACTTGTATTACATTTGTGTGCCACAATCCAATGAGAACCCTCATCTATATCATTTTTCCAACCCAACCATGCTCTTTTCTTGGTAAAACCAACCCTCTAACTGACCAACAAAATCAGAAAACCAATCATTCTAAACTTGAGGTGTCCTAGATTTTCCCTTTAGCAGTTATGTGCATACTTTAGGATCAACATCTTCTGGTGCCATTGCTGGAGAACAAAGTAATGAAATGTCTTTCCCTGGGAGAACAAAAACAATCAAATATGACCTTTTATGGTGAACACAGATCAAACACCTTCATACTGCCATCTTTAACCTAGTGAATCCACTAAGTAAACTTCATAAAATAAATATTGTCTCCTAGAAAAGGACACAAGAGATCCAAATCAGAGCACATCAAATCCACTAAGGCTCATCCCAACCCTGAAAAATACATAGTAGTCTCTGAGAAAGAAAGGAAAATAAGAAAATCCACCTTAGCTCAGAGATATACCTCATCCCTCGAGGGTAACGCTACACCCAAAGAGTCCATTTGTCTTCATTATCACAAGTGGATTGAATTTTCTAGCCCTAAGAATCACAATTCCAAGGAACCTTAGACACATTCAACCCCTACCTCCACTTCATCATCTAGTCTAGCATCCACACTTGCATCTCCAATCAATATTTAGATCCCTATTTATCAAACAATGGTTGTTGATAGGATGGATTCCATAATTGATGCCAGATATTCACCCTTGGTTTTTCCTATAGGATTGCATGCACTCCCAGCCACATATTACATTAAATATTTACCAATATATAATGGGGAAGGGGATGTCACTAATGAGGAACATTTGGTATCCTTCTACAACTTTGCAGACAATTTCAACATTGACTATGCAGATGTGTGGATGAGGTTGTTTGTATAAATCCTCAATGGGGAAGCTAGGAAATGGTTTCGGGATCTCCCTCCAGCCTCCATTATAGATATTGATGCGCTAGATTAAGCCTTCATAAAGAAATGGGGAGATAAAAGATATTATATCTATTACATCATTGAGTTTTGGGCCCTTAAGAGAAAGAATGGTGAGTCTATTTCAGACTTGACCAAGAGATTCAATAAGATGTATGGTAGAATCCTATATGATATCAATCCAACTGAAGCCTTTACCAAGATCACTTATGCCAATGCATTTGATGCATATTTATCCCTTATATTGAGGGAGAGAATATCCATTATCTTGTTTTCCATGCAAGAAGCAACCATTGACATTGAATCCAACATCTTGGCATCAGACAAGTTAAAGACCAGATCTGATAAAGACAAAAAGAAACAGAGAGAGGATTCCCCTGCCTCCTCTAACCCATCCACATCTGATCCTAAACTTGATGAAATGACCAAAAAATTGAATGATTTGACATATGAAATAGCTAAGATAAAATGGGAATCTAAACAACCAAACATAGGTTTTCAATGGGTTGGGAACAGAAATCTAAACCAAATTAGAAGGTTGAATGACTCCCATCAGATAATACAGAGGGAGAGGAGGAATGTTGATGATCAAAGAGTAGTACCTCCTTTCCAAAAATATCATATTGAGAAGATGGATGTAGATGGTGATGCTATGGATGATGTTGTACTTTTCAATGAAACAAATTTTTACAACAGTCACTTAACACAACAAGATTATGAGGTAGCACAACTGTCAAATCAGTTTCATATTGAGATAGGGGAAGAGGGAGTTATTTAAGGCCAACCCCAAAATAAATATGACTTGATTCCTAGAATAGGTGCTCCCAAAGCTACGACCTCCAATCATAACAGAAAAACAAAGGTTCCTCCCAAGCCAAATCCAAGCAAGGGTGCATTGGCTAAAGCTCACCAACCTCCTCCATTTAAACCTATTGTCCATGAAGTAAAGGAAGATGATAGGCCGCAATCATATTTCATCCTAGAGAATGAATTGAGAAAGATCAATATCCATGTAACTCTGTCAGAATTTTTGAAAAATGAGCCTTTCAAACAATCCATTATGAAGGTTCTGCATCCACCTACTTCTGTTGTAACTTCTAATGTAATTGGTCTACAGGATGAGAACCCAACCATTACTGTGGGACCACACATTGACGATGGCTTTGGTGTTTCTCCACCTTTGTACATATCTTTAAATTTCCATGACAATATCCTACATAAATGTATCATGAACTCAAGTGCCTCACACAATGTCATGCCTAAGGTTCTTATGGAGGAACTAGGTCTGGAGATCACCAAGCCCTACCAAGACCTTTAATCCTTTAATTCCAAAAAATTTAAATGTTTGGGATTAATAAAAGATATGGTGGTTTCTTTGGCACAATTACCCTTGAAGAGTGTAGTGATGGACATCGTTGTGGCTGACATTCCCCCCAAGTTTGGTATTCTTTTTTCCAGGACATGGGCAAAGAAGGTTGGAGGATAATTACAAATGGACCTCACATAAGCCACCATCCATGTTTTTGGGGTAGAACAGAGGAGGCTATATAAGGAGGTCAGATTGGCCTATATCGTCAGCGACCATTAGAATCCAAGAAACCATCCAATTTATGTTGTTGAGGATGATATCGGCTCATCTGTTTTTCATTTAAATGGTGATAAACTAGAAATTAAAGTCAACAAATGCAAAAATCAATTTTTGACAGATTAGTGGAACAAAGTGTGGAAGATGTATTTTGATGGATCTTCATCAAAAGAAGGTTTTGGGGTTGGTATATTCCTCATTTCCCCTGCTCTCTTATAAGCTCTAATTCAAGACTACTAACAATATAGTTGAGTATGAAGCTCTGGTGCTTGGATTGAGGGATGCCAAAGACATGGTCGTTGAAAGCTTGGATGTCTTTGGTGATTTTGAGTTAATCATCAATCAAGTCAAACACATCTATCAAGCTAAGAAACAGAGTCTCAAACAATGCAGGAACGAGGTGTGGGACTAGGTTGACAACTTGTTTTTGGAATTTAACATCTCCTTCATTCCCAGAGAGGCAAATCAGAAGGAATATTCTTTGACCTTGTCTGCCAGTACCTTCAGACCTCCCATTGGTCAAAATATCAAGTATCAGGTGGAAATTAGACATAGGAAATCCATACCAGACAACATAAAGCACTGGCAAGTCTTTAGCGATGATTTAGAGCTACAAAGTTTTCTACGGACCATTGAAGAATTCTATAGTATCTCAATAGATCAAGAGGGTGAAGATGATGAATCTTCTTATCAACAAACTTCTCATTTGTTGAACAAAGTGGTTGGCCACAACATTGTGGAACTTAAAATAAAACACGTCCCTAGGGGTCTAGTGCCACTAGAAAGGCTATTTGACAATCACGATGTCTCCAGAGGAGCTTCCATAAAAAATCAAGAAGAGGAAGTGATGGATTGCAACATTGGGACTGCTGAAAATCCCAAAATAGTCAAATTGTCCAAGGCACTACCTCTAGAAAAAAAACACAGGTGTGTCAACCTCATGAAAAATTTTGCTGATATTTTTGCATGTTCATATGAATATTTGAAGACATTTGAAACTAACATCATCCATCACAAGATCCCTCTCAAGGTTGGTTCTAAGCCATTTAGATAGAAGATCAGGAAATTTAATCCCATGTTGATGTCCATAATTGAAAAAGAGCTGAAAAGAATGCTTTATGCCAGGATTATTGTTCCCTTGAGGTACTAATATAGGGTGGCCAACTTGGTACCTGTGAGGAAAAGTAGTGGGGAAATACGATTGTGTGTTGATTTCCAAAATATCAACAAGTGTTCTCTAAAAGACATCTACCCTCTGCCCAATATGGACCATATTTTGCAAAGGGTAGTAGGTTCTCACAAGATTTCCTTGTTGGATGGGTACTCTAGTTATAAACAGGTAGCAGTATGTGATAAAGACAAATAAAATACAACATTCATCACACCATGGGGGGAATTCATGTACAACAAGATTCCCTTTGGGATGATGAATGTAGAGCACACCTTTTAGAGGGATATGGATGTAGCCTTCGTGGGGGAGAAAGATAAACTTATGTTTATATATTTGTATGACATCACCATTTTCTCCAAATAAGATGATGAGCATTTACAACACATCGAGCAGATTTTCTGAAAATGTAGAAGGTATGGGATTTATTTGAATCCCAAGAAGTCCCACTTTGTTATGCCAGAAGGTAAACTCCTAGGTCACTTCATATCAGCAGAATGTCTAAAAATAGACCGTAAGAGAGTGGAGGCAATTTAGGAAATTGCAATTCCCAGAAACAAGAAGTATATTAAGTCTTTCATAGGAAGAATATTTTTTTTAAGGCGCTTTGTGCCAAACTTTTATGAAATCATAAGGCCTATCACCAATATGTTGAAGAAAGATGTTGTTATCAAGTAGTCAAAGGAGGAAAAATCAGCATTCCAAAGGATCAAGCAAGCTTTCGTTGAAGCCCCTATATTAGTCAGCCCTAACTATGCGAAAGAATTATTTATCTTCTCTTTCGCTTCCAAGGAAACCATTGTTCTTGTGCTACTACAAAAGAATGAAGAAGGAAATGAACAACCCATAGCCTTTTTCATCAAATCCCTCCAAGATGCTAATTTGAAGTATGATATATTAGAAAACTAGGCCTATGTGTCGGTCAAAGTTTTGAAATACTTCAGGGTGTATGTGTTATAGTCTATCATAACATCCTTGTTCCTAGCAGTAGTATCAAAGAGATTCCGGTCCAGCCAGACAGTGAAGGGAAAAGAGGGAAATGGATTGTCAATTTGTTGGAATATGACCTTCACATAAATCTCACCAAGCTTATTAAGGGGCAAGGACTTTCCAAATTATTATCATAATCAAACTGTAAGGTACTAGAATTGCATCAGACCTTCACCCAATCCGATGTGCTTGTTGGAAGTGTGCCAAAGCAAAAGGAAAGGATATTTTGGGAAGAAAGGCATGCATGAGGAAAGAAACAGCTAGAAGGAGGAGCAGCACACGTGCATGCATGGAAGACCTAACGATGTTAGGGTTAGGGTTTTTGTAATATATTGTAATGGATGATGAGCAAGAAATGTATATATATATACCTATGATGTCTAGAAGAGAGGAGAAAAGACAGAGAGAGCAGTGCAGATAGAGAGAGAGATATTAGGGGTTTTGAGGAAGAGTCTTGTTTTGATAACTGGTTATAATTATTTTGTCATACGACCCCATTTTTGTAAGTTATTGATCCGTAGAAGGTCGAGAGGGTGGATCTTGAGGGTTAGATCATAAGCTGAGGAGCCTGGTGTGATCTATTCTGCCTCATAATAGATCTCGACCCAACTGAGGATGAGTTGTAAGTCACGTGGCACTATATTTTTGGAACTTCCATAATAGAAGAGATCGAGAGCCAGATCTTTGGGGACATAGCCCAAGGGGGGTGAACCACAGTAAAACCCATGTTATGTGATTGAATGCTTGTGTCTATGTTATTGTTTATGAGTAGATGTTAGCATGACGAATGAATTAGTTGATTATATTACATGCATAATCGGGAATGAAAGTATATTGATTTAATAATTTAAATAGAACTCTCAGCACATACTTCATAGATCTCCACTCAATCCTGGATTGAAAACACCTGAGTATTGCAGTCACCCATTAAGACTATCTCGGGTGAGACTGCATAGTGCACTATGTGCGTTGCATTACCTTCTGGTTTAGCAAGAGGGCCGATATTTTTAGAGCCTTTGTTGGAACCCTAGTAGAATTGAACCTGGGTCAATCATGCTAAAGATAGATAGAGGAATTTAAACCAAAAAATGGTTCTGTTGTTGGTTGGAACAATATAGGATTGAGTAGATGGGATCTATTAAAAGGGGGTAAGATCTGCAAAAGGTAGGTCAAAAGAATACCAAATCAAATGACAAGAAGGTGAGAAGAATGCATCGCTAGAAGGGGATGTGGAGACCATGGAATCCCACAAAATCAGGGATCGAAAGATGGTTGAAGACAAAGGAGATGGATTTTTCATAGAAATATAACAGAAACCCTAGAATAACACCGCGCAAATACGTTCAGAAGTACGTGTTTACTAATATGCATGAAGTATTTTTTTGTTATTTTCCACACTTATTGAAGGATTGGATATTGAGATTGAAGGATAACCACACAAAAAACTGGATCCGACCGTTAGGAGTGGACTCCATTTCAGATTGAGCAGTTACAGCAAGTGAATAACAAATTCACCCGCACAGTAGATTTTTGGCTTGACAGTATTGTAGCAGGATTTATAACATAAATTGCAATAGATACAGCGAAGTCATATAGCGTAGTGGAGAAATATTTTCTATGATAACCTCTGATCCAAGTGGATATCAGTGGCCACCCACCTTTTCCAACTAGCTCAAAACAATGTTTTGGCAATTTTGGCAATTTACTATTTTTAGCAATTTTTAACTTTTGGGGCCATTTTGAGGGCCTAAATGAAGGTTTATCGGGATTTAGCTTCTCATTGATATCCAAATGCATGATTTATCCACCAAAATGAATCTTCTCGATGATACCTTTCCAACGGGCTATCATACGCCTAAAACGGAGATCGTATGCAAAAGTTACGACCCCGAGAAGTTGATGTACTAACTTACCCAAACAGGGCCCACATGACTTTTGGTGCTTCATATCCTAGGGTTAGGATTTTGGATGTATAGGGTTTTTGGAATTCCTGTTTATTTTACAAAGGCCTTCAGAGCCTCATTGTAATCATCTTCTTGCGAATGCGAGTAGCTGTCACATCTCTTCTCAGAGATAAGCTACCGCCGTACTAGCAAGTCTTTCACTCTATATTTTTATAGTCTTTGTACATTTATTTCATTAAAATAAATCGTGTATTACTGTATATTTGTGTTTATGGTTGCATCTCTGATACATTTATGTTATATTATTGAATATTTGTGATATTTCTGTGCATTTCTTTATTATATCTCCGCTCTCATTTCATGCCGAAAATAATTTGGATCAACCTCGAGGAAGGTATATTCAATCATTGTATACTTATATAAATATATTTCTATATAAATTAGGTGTAATGACAATGGAGTTAGACAATTAAACTTCCCTTCATTCATGGTGCAAGGCGGGGAGCACTGACAAAAAGAGGATAAATGGAAGGAGAAGTGGATAAAGTCAAGAAGGAGGAAACCTTGGACCCAATCATGATGGACAATGACCAGATCAATTGGATCATGGTGATAGCTGGAAAGATGCATAGTGGATTACCCTACCAATATAAGGTAAACACCAAGAAAAGAGTCGTAGCCGTGAGGGAAGGCTTCACAAGTGATGAAGAGGAGGTAGAGGATCTCTGGGTTCTGGATCAGATTGAGGAAATCCTGCATGCAACATATGAGAGGAAGACAAGAGGTCCAAGAGTGGGAACCGAAGGAAACAATCCTATCCATATTAATGTCAGTGTGGAACCCATAAACCCATGTACGACTAACACACCAAAAATCACAACACTGTTTAGAAAACCAAATTTTGGGAGAAGAAAGAGAGAAGGAAGTACATCTACACAAGGAACAACAACTAGGGGAGCCATTTCAGGAAGAATTAGTCAAGTATATACACGGCACGGAGGTAGTAGTTCAACATTTAGAATGGCAGGAAATGATCCCACCATCAGGTTACCAGAATTCAAAGGAAAAGCATCAGAGGACATAGAAAAATACATGTTTATCTGTGAGAATATATGGGAATCAAAACAAATCACAGATGAGAACACTGAACTTGCACAACTAGCGATTATACTCAGGGATCATGCACTAGATTGGTATATGATTTTAGCGACAAACAATCCACCAAGGACAACTAAAACAATTGTGGACATCAAGAAATTATTGATAAACGAATTTCAGAAGCCAAGTTCAGAGGATCAGTACATGAAAGAGATTATAGAAATTAGACAGAAACCAGGATATTTTGTATGGGAGATTGACCATAGATTCAAGCAACTGAAAGGAAATTTGAAATATCTCATGATAGATATACAACACAGGCACCTGTTTGTCAATTCACTATTACTACACTTAAAGTATCCACTGTGACAATAGAAGTTTCAGACATAGGCAGACACTCTGCAGGAAACCTTGCAATTGGAAGAAAACCAATATCAAAAGATGGATCCAGCCATCAAAGAGCTGAAGGATGATTTGAAGAACTTAATGTTCCAACTAAAACAGAACAAAAGGACAAATGAGAATTCATTTGGTGTAACACATCCAGGATGGAAAGACACCACAAGAACGAATGCCCAAGATTCACGTAGTATATGGCAGCAGTGGTTCCAAATCCATTACCAACAAGAGGACTATGGTGTGAAATACATGATGATTTTAGGGGCTAAATTTCGCTCATGGGCTAATCTTCCATGGTTTTTCCAAAAACAAGATTCGCTATTTTAAAAATGATTCACCCAAATTCTATGGGATAAAATTATTTTACCTTAAAAATCGCCAAAATTTTATAAAATATATATAAAATCCTTAGAAATTTGAATATTTTTACAAAAATATCACCAAACATTTATAGTATGCATATGAAGGATTAGTAATATTCGCCAAGGTTTCTAAATTTTAAAATAAATTTCCATCCTTAAAATCATCCCTGGTGAAATATGTAAGAAACAAAGCCACAATCCATATCACTGCCCAATGATGCAGAAATACCAGACACTTCCCAAGAGTTCATTATGAAACTTTTGCAAGTCAGTAGACCATGATGACAAAGATTGTAGAACTATGGACTTAATGAGAGAGATAACATCATATGCATATAGGGTGCAGGAAGAAATGATGATCGAGCAAGCCACACCTCAGTTTAACCAAGTACCAACCCCATACAACACTACGCAGTAGCAGTATAATACTTCACAACAACCATACAATACCATGCAGCCACAGTACAACACATTGTAGCCTTAGTACAATACCATGCAGTACAATCAGGTGCTGCAGTATAATGCATCGCGAGGGGATCGAGCTAGATACAGAGGTAGAGGACAAGTAAGAGGAGGCTTTGGAAGAGGTATAGGACCAGTGGTATGTGACAACTGTCAACAACTAGGACACTATGAAAAATAATGTCCACTTCCACCAACGACTTGTATGCATTGTCACGTATCGGATCATGATACAAAATAATGTCCTATGTTACTAGGGAAGATCCAGGAAAAGAGGAATCAGAACAATTAGAATGTCCAATGGATTTCAGCAGAAGCGAGGGACGACAAAAGAAATATCAACATAGTTACACGTGGAGGAGATAAAATAGGAAATGACGCAATCCAACAAGAGCCAATACAGCATCAGTGGGTGAAGAAGAATTTCAAACGAAGGAAGCAGTTTGATGTGTAGCACGAGAAGGAAACACTTAAGAAAGCCAGACAAGAATTTATGAAGTAAGACACTGCATCGACTTCAACTGCGCAGTAGACCAAGGAAGTACCCAAGTACGAGATGCCTTCATCCATGGATGATTTTAGGGGATAAATTTCGCTCATGGGCTAAGTTTCCATGGTTTTTCCAATAATGAGATTTTCTATTTTAAAAATGATTCGCCCAAAATTCTGTAAGATAAAATCATTTTACCTTAAAAATCGCCAAAATTTTATAAAAAATATACAAATTAATTAGAAATTTGAATATTTTTACAAAAATATCACCAAACATTTATAGTTGACATATGAAGGATTAGTAATATTCGCCAAGGTTTTGACATTTTAAAATAAATTTCCATCCTTATAATCATCCCTGCCTCCATCGTTGGATCATACCAAAGAAATGCAGCCCCTGGGACAAGTAAGTACAATCAAAGGATTTTTGCAATCATGTGTAAAAATATTAAATGATCCATCCTATGACAAAATATTGAAAAATATATTAGAAATATGTAGCATAGAGACAAAAGGAAAATTAGAACAAAAAACAGTCAATCACCTACATACAAGGCGAAGAACAAGTAGGAATTTCAGGCTAAATGCCAACATCGGAGATTTTAACATGAGAGATATCATACTGGATATAGGATCTGAAGTCAATGTATTACCCAAGAAAACAAAGTATGGGAGAGCCCACACTAGGCTACTCACCCGTTCAGCTGAAACTATAAAACCAACACAGAGTTCTCCCAATTGGCAGACTGAAAGGAGTGACAGTAGATCTAGATGGAGTGCACACTAAAGTAGACTTCAAAGTGATTGAAATAGTGGATGGAACAAAACCATATCCAACATTACTCGGCTTGGATTGGGCATTTCATAACCAGGACATAATCAATTTAAAGACATGGAAGATGACATTTGAGTTAGGATAATACAGGGTCATCGCGCCATTAGACCCATCGGAAGGGGAGAGGTTTGTAGAGCCTACTTTCTTGGACTTGGAGGAAATAAACCAATTGTACAGGACAACTGCATCCAATGAGGATTACGTAAACCCAATTGCAGATGGGATACTCAGTTGGCGGAGCATTACTTCATGTGTGACAGACTCAGATACAGGTTTAGAGAACTGGAAACAAAGGCTACACGAAGTGTTCACAATAAGATGCGCAAGAATAGACCGCACAGTAAGATGGGTAGGTACAGAGATAAGGGAGCCACCCAATTTCCATGGGGTAAATGATCTAGAAGCATTCTTGACATAGTACGAAGATGAAGTATTAGAAAATCAGAGACTCTTAGAACTCAATATTACACTCAAGGCCACACCTGCAATATGGTGGGGTGCACACAAGGAAACAATCAAGGATTGGTACCAATGTAAGTGGTTACTGTACATAAGGTTTGACATAGAAAATATACGCAACCAATAGCAGAATTATGATGGACAAAGGGCACCAACAGAACACTTGGAAAAATGCAGAGTGTTGTGTAAAATGACACCTCCACAGGAATGGCCTCACCATTTCATACACACATTAGAGGGAATACCAGAAAACTGGTATACAGACCAGGAACTGTGCAGAGGAACTACGAGTTGGTCAGTGTTGTAGCAAAAATTTGAAATCACTTTCTCATTCAAGCATGAGAAACCCAACATAGATGCAACACTTAAACAAATAAGAGGGGTGATATTCATTAAGGAACCAGAAGTCAAACTCATAATAAAGGAACAACAGTGGAATAGATAGATAGTAAAACAATTGATGTCATGCTACCATGTGCATGAATAAATACCAGATGAAGACGATACGTGCAATATTCATATTGAGGAGGCTGAAGGAAAGAGATAAGTGGAAGTTCCACCTCTAGAATCATAAGTAATTGTTGCGTCGATCAAGGTGAAGAAATTCAACATTGGGACAGTTGAGAATCCCAAAATGGCCATCATTGGAGACTACTGGGATGAGCAGACAATGGAAAGTACAACAAAGTTATTGTGCAAGTACAACAACCTATTTCCCACAAAGTTTACAGAAATGAAGGGAAAAGCGGGAGAGCTAGGTGAATTGAAGATACCACTCAAAGTTGAGGCAAGACCGATCAAACAATGACCATATATACTGAATCTGATATATAAGAAAAAATTCAAAGATGAGATCGATAGGATGCTTAAATCTAGGATCATAGAACTTGTAGAAGAATCAGAATGGATAAGCTAGATGGTAGTTTAGGAGAAAAAACAAGGTGGGATAATTGTTATCACCAGAAGTCACTCATGGATTGCAATAGGAGTAAGCCTAATACCCATCAGTATTTTATGTCATGAGTTGGTTTTATAAAAGGTGACCGAATGGAAGTAAACTCAGAATCCTAGACCAAGAAAAGCATGGGTAGGTGAGGTCTCAATCTAACTTCATTCAGTAAGTGTATTAAAGGGTGAGTAAGTGAACAAGCAACAAGAAAAGCTCCAAGTGCAAGCTCATCTTGAACCAGGGCTTCAGACATGAGGATATGACTCGTGAAATTCATAGCTATAACAGCAAGGTGATCAAACCTTCATCACAATGCTATAATAACAGCTCGACTGGATCCTCCATGTTCGAGCTACTTGGTATAGAAAGAAGAGAGATAACATGAAAAGCCTGTTAAAACTAGTTGTTATGCCACTGTGATCAAACCTCCATCACAACAATAAAAATACTCTTGAGTGGATCATCCATGCCCGAGTGTTCTAAAACATGAGTTACATAGAGATGAAAGAAGTTGATTGTCATTAAACAAGAAGTCTCACATACACACGCATAACCAGGGAAACTAGTGCTTCATTAAAAATTTACAATAGGGAGCTTAGATCTACCATCGATACTAACAAAAATGACAAAAATGCCTCTAAATACTTGGAGCTGGCTCAGTTGCTGAAGACATGATATTTTTTGCATTCATGGATTTGCATTGGTAAGTTTCCTTGTCATGTTGAGCATGCAGACGTCAGGAAGACTTCCCATGCAGTCAGCTATCAGACACAATCTTTGACAAACTAACTGACAGTCACCTATTGCACTTTGTCTCTTTCTAACCTTCTATTTATGGAAGGACACGATGTTCAACCATCGTCAACCACCTTAATAACTGCTTTCTCAGGATTAACTAAGGCTCAGTCAACTCTGTGCTTGGACAACGTGGCGGCCTTTCCTTGGTCGTTGTTGATTCATTGGATTGCTACGAGGGGCTCTGGCCTGCGAACATGGATGAGGATCTAGTGGGGAAGGCAATGGCTCCAACAATGTGGAGATGAGACAAGGGGTGCTGAGGTAAGCACCAGGTGGTAGAGAATCGGGGGCTATGACACCAGACGAGGAGTGCCACAGGAGTATGGATAGGACACAAGTGGAAGTGACATAGAGCACGAGGAAACAAGTGTTGGGAAATAATAAGGACAAAGGGGATGGGGGCATGACACCTGGGATAGTGGAGGATAGGTGTGTGGTGGTGAAGGGTAGAAGGGAAGTGAGAGATGTGATAGGGGGATAGAGCAGGTAGAGTGGAGACACTTGTCACAAGGGAGTGAAGGTGGTAAGTGATTGAGGGGGCCCCAAAAGGAGCCACCCATATCGGACCCCTCCCTTCATTAAAGGCAGAATGGCAAGGGGGGTCTAGAATTGGACCTCAGTCACAGATCTGGGCACTTTAATCCCAACCATTTAGACTTGCACAACACCATATATAACCCCCCCCCCCCTCACCATTAAAGGTAGAACGACAATGGGGGTTCAGAATTGGACCTCGTCCGTATATATGGCCATGCAAATCACAACCACCCAGATCCATTCATATTTTAAATCAAATACGCATGCTCATAAAACATAGAACAAGTGGGTCTTCAACCCACTTTTGTCATCTTTTCGCCAAAGGGGGGCATTTGTTAGGAAAACACCTCCCGTACAACATTAGGTGATAACATCAGGCTCCATGGGGGATGGCATGCTCCCTGCAAGCTGCCAAGAACTTTACTGCAGCTTCAGTGCCTTGTTGTTGGGCTATGGGGTCATTTATTAAGACAAAAACAAACAGGAAAACAATATTTACAAAAAAACGAAGAGCCATTCATGGCTCAAACAAAATACTTCTTCAAGAAACTCCCATTCACAAGGCAATTAAAAACTTCTTTGCCCTTCAAATCCTACAACCTGTAGGTGTTGTTCAGGAATACTTCAGATATCTTGAAGGGCTCAATCCAGAGGGCATCAAAATTGTTGTATCTTTCTTTATCTTGCCTGGGTGCATCCCACTTAAGCACTAGATCTCCGATCTTGAATTTCTCTTTTCTGTCCTTCTTGTCAAAGTGATCCATTGGATTTTTTAATGACTATGGTTGAGTTTTAATTTTGCATGTGTTAATTAACCATTTGAGAAACTTAGTGAAAGAATGAGGAAATAAGAGGAATTATGACAGCCATATACACATATGCAGATCTGAAATGAAATAATAGACAGCAAACCATAACACGCAGATTGATAACGGAGTTCGGCACAACTTTGCCTACGTCTCCGGGCCTTTGTCTCTGTGGGGGAGGCTTCTTTATTTCTGTTCAAAATATCAAAAGTACATCATTGCAGTTCCAATTGGCTACAATACTGATTTGGTCATGTTCTTCCAGATCTCTAGAACCCTGTAAAGAAAACAGCACACAAAACAGACGTCCGGAGCTCCCAGAAATGGCCCGACAAGGTTTGCTCCTCAATATCTTCCCTGCATAAAAATGGCTTTGGCTTGGCTTCTCTTCAGCATAACTCTGATTTGACTGTCCTTGACTATCCTAAATGGCCTCAATCCAGCCTATTTTATATAGATCTAAAGTTGGTTGTTCATCTCCAACTTCCTCCCAAAATTTGGGCTCCAAAAATGCCCAATATCTCCCAAAAATGGAGAAAATCAATTAATATCAAGCATATAATCTTTTAAAAATCCAAACTTAACAAAAAAAATCCACTTTGGTTTAATTTTGGGTGCAGCCCCCAAAAGCGCGCGCCCCTAGTCATATGGAAGAGCGGCCATGTGGCCATGTGCTCCATTGGCTCTGCGTTGGCCCTCTGTCGCTGGCTCCTGGTCGTGTGATCCGCATGTGATCTCGGGCTAACAACTAACCCATATCCGCGCCCTATGTGGTAAAGGTCCCGGGTCACATGGGACCACCCAGGAACCAAGGGTTGGACCCTTATCTACATACACCCCCCTGCGCTTTAGCTCTGTGGTCGTGTGTACAGTACATTGAACCATGGGCTGGGGCTAAGCCCGGACCCTTTTCCCCACCGACGAAACCATAATTTAAACTTAAATAAATTTTCCGCCGTATGGTTTATAAGAACCACCCATGGGGTGGGTGGTTAGCCCAGCCCTGCCAGTCCACAGCCCAGAGGGGAGGTCGCGGGTTCGACCCTCGGCAAAACCATAATTTTACATATAACCACAATAGCCAACCACAAGGTGCCACGTGGCAGCCCATGACTGGGCCACATGGCACACCAACAACCAACTAAAATATGCCAAGTGTTAATCGCTAGATGCCCCATGTGTCTGCCATGCATCAAATGTAGTACACCACATCACCTGCCCAGTCAGCTGCTGACGCCATCCTGTGCCACGTGTTACCCTTACAATGGTGACATGTGTCACCTCTGGATTGGTCCAGCTGTTTGCCCGTACCTGTGCTCCGTCACCTGCCACATGTCGCCTCTAGGAGCTTCCATGTGTCATCTTCAGGAGCTTCCACATCAGCCTGTACGGTCGTATGACCTATATAGTTAGCATGCCACGTGGCACTGTACAGATTGTACAGTCATCCCCTTTTTTTGCCTATTTTCCTTTTCGGACAGAACGCGATATCTTGCACATACGGAGCCCGTTTGACGAAGTAAATATATGGCCAGAATCAGGAAGACGAGATGAACGCAATGGCGCTAGTTTCGTCAGATTCCGAGCACTTTCATTTTTGAGCATTTTTTTTTAAGCCCTGTCAGGCTTCTGGATCCGATTTTGGATCACACCTCCCCACAAAAATACCTTTTAGTCCCCAAAAGGTTAGTGACCAGTCAACAAACTCAGGATAGGCCACCCAGCTTGTCCTCTGTCTCTGAACTCTATCCTATGCACCTGTCTCATCAAGATCAATTGTAACACAATCATGACAACTGGCAGTATATTGTTAGCCATTTGAACCCTATTACATCTTACTAAAGCCACTATCATCCATGTAGAAAACATTACTAATGACAGCATCAAAAAGACGACTGCAAATGAGCTAATATACTTGAAGTATTTGCACGACATGAGCTTATCTTGAAGCAACTTATGATTGATTTTCCATTCAACAAGCGTGTCTTGTTCTTGCTTAAGATCGATTACTTCATTTGAAACAATTATTGATTTGTTGCTTGCTTGCACTGCCTCTTTTAATTGTTCCATTGTTTGAAGTGTTTTATTTTCTTTAACATGATGAGCATGAACCACATAATCTTGACCTTCTTTAGTGAATTGATATTGATTCTTTGTCCTGTAGAACATTGCCTTACGATCATATAAGTATGGACTACCTAAGACCATTCTACATTCTCTTAACGGCACTACATCACATGTTACTTCGTCCACATACTTAGATGAAATTGAAAAATTGATTGTACACTACTTTGTTATGTGCATTTGATGATGATTGCTTATCCATTTAAGTGTGTAAGGATTATGATGCAGTTGTGTTTTTAACCCCAATTGCTTAAAGAATTCTTCTGAGATTAGATTAGATTGAGATCCACTGTCGATTAATGTGTCTATCTTAGTGTGTCGCATGATTACCCTTATATGAAACAACTTGCTTCTACAATCAATCTCTTCACCAATTTTACCTGTCATACCAACCAATGAGATCTTTGATTCATCACTTGAATCCGATCCCAAGTCTGTGGGTTTTGATGTCGTTGCCACTATTTGCGTTCCCTTCTTTTCCTTGAACCACTTTGGCCTCTTCTCGAGATGCAACTGCCAACATCTATCCTCATCATGTCCCTCTTTCTTGCAATGCTTGCAAGAGGGCTTTCCTTCCTTCCTCGTCACTGCATTTGCATTCTTTCCATGCCTTTTCCTCTTGTCCTCTTTCCTTGAAGACGATGATTCCCCTGACACACCTGCTTTTCC
>ML777021.1:21912-44975 GCA_009831015.1 Picea engelmannii | reverse complement strand
CGAACTATCTTTTAAACTATGCTTTCTGGAAACTGACAAGTGTAACCTTTCTCATGAAAATGTTCTTAATAAAGAGTTTGATTTTCTATTATCATGACACTATCATGACATCATCCCGATGACCAAAAATGTGGATAACAGTACCCTTAGACTGTGTATAGATTATAGGCAACTCAATAAGGTAACCATAAAGAACAAGTACCCCTTGCCCAGGATCGATGACTTGTTTGATCAATTGGGGGGTGCATCTATTTTCTCAAAGATTGATTTCAGGTCGGGATACCATCAAGTCCAAATCAAGG
This sequence comes from Picea engelmannii, assembly GCA_009831015.1. NCBI lineage: Eukaryota > Viridiplantae > Streptophyta > Pinopsida > Pinales > Pinaceae > Picea > Picea engelmannii. Next base: position 44,673 of record ML777021.1, on the reverse strand, counting down.
GTGAAGACATCCATAAAACTGCTTTCCGAACAAGGTATGGTCATTATGAGTTTGTGGTGGTTCCATTTGGGTTGACCAATGCCCCTGCCACTTTTATGTTCTTGATGAACAATGTACTCAGCAAGTTCCTAGACAAAATTGTGCTTGTTTTTATTGACGATATATTAATTTACTCCAAGAAGAGAAAAGAGCATGAAGAGCATCTTAGACTTCTGCTGCAAGTGCTAAGAGAACATCAGCTCGATGCCAAATTCAGCAAATGTGAATTCTTCCAGAAGAAAATACATTACTTAGGCCATGTTCTCTCCGAAGAAGGAGTAGCGGTAGACCCTGACAAAATCAGGTCTATCATGGAATGGCCTACCCCAAAGGATGTTTCGGACATCAGATCCTTTATGGGATTAGCAGGATACTATAGGATATTTATAAAAGAATTCTCCAAGATTGGTTGTCCAATCACTGCCCTCTAGAAGAAGGGGACAAAATTCCTATGGACACAGAAATGTGAAGAAAGATTTCAAACCCTGAAACATCTAATGACCCATGTGCCCATGCTGAAGATCGTCGATCTAGAAGCTGACTTCCTTGTGTGCACATATTCCTATAAGGAAGGGCTCGGAGGAGTCCTTATGCAGAAAGGAAGTGTGATCTGCTATGAATCCTGAAAATTGAATGAGCATGAAGTCCACTATGTGACCCATGATCTAGAACTGGTTGCCATAGTGCATGCCTTGAAAATGTGGAGGCATTACCTCCTGGGAAGAAAATTTGTACTTAATACAGATCATTGTAGATTGTGATACCTGTTTGATCAACCAAATCTCAATGCTAGACAAGCTAGGTGGATGGCCCTCCTTAGCGAGTTTGATTTCGAAATCAAACACATTAAAGGAAATGAAAATAGGGTGGTCGATGCCCTCAGCAGAAGTATGAAAATGATTCACCTGGCAGTGGTGAGCACCTGCGAGACAGATGTCAAAGAAAGAGCTAGAAATGCACAAAAGACAGATACATTTGTCCAGACCGTGACCATGTACCTATAGCGAGAACCTGCCGGAGTAAAATATGAAGGTTACCAGATGACCGAAGGAGGTATGTTCACTTACAGAAGAAGATTTTGTATCCTAGATTTTGACGACTTGAAGAGGTTCATACTTAATGAACTACATAAAAGACCCTACTCTGGTCATCTAGGATACCATAAAATGATCACTACCACCAGGAAACAATTTTATTGGCCTGGATTGAAGAAAGACATAGCCGAGTACCTAGACAAATGCATAGAGTGCCAACAGGTTAAAGCAGAACATCAACACCCAGCAGGATTATTGCAACCATTACCAATCCCAGAATGGAAATGGGAAACCATCTCCATGGATTTCATCACTGGATTACCAACCTCAACCAAACAGAATGACGCCATTATGGTGGTGGTGGACAAATTGAGCAAGTCTGCTCACTTCATCCCCGTCAAGTCGACCTGTAAGGCAATTGATATCACCCAGGTATTCATGAAAGAGATATTCAAATTGCATGGTATGCCGAAAGAGATCGTGTCTAACAGAGACACGAAATTTACTTCCAACTTTTGGAAATCACTGATGGTTGGTTTAGAGACCAAGTTGTTGTTTAGCATAGACTATCACCCTCAAACCGACGGACAAATAGAAAGAGTGAATCAAATACTAGAAGATATGTTAAGGATGCATGTAATATATCAACCCAAGAAGTGGGAAGACTACCTGCCACTAGTAGAATTTGCCTACAACAACGGCTACCAAACATCCTTGAAGATGAGCCCCTTCGAAGCCCTCTATGGTAGACCATGTAACACTCCAGTTAGCTGGAGTAATCCCGTAAACAATATTTATTTTGGACCTGACATGTTGAAATAAATGGAACAACAGGTGACTCAGATAAAACAAAACCTAAAGGTCGCCCAGAACTGACAGAAAAGTTATGCTGACCAAAAGAGAACTCCAAGAGAGTTCAAAATGGGAGACCATGTATATCTCAAAGTTAGGCCCAAGAAGAGTTCCCTGAAAATGGGAGCTTGTGCCAAGTTGGCACCTCAGCATTGTGGACCGTTTGAGGTTCTAGATAGAGTGGGACCTGTAGCCTATAGGCTAGCACTTCCTCCCACAGTAAAATAACATAATGTTTTCCATGTTTCATTATTGAAGAAATATGTACATGATGCTAATCATATAATTGACTGGTCTATGATCCAGGTGGAATCGGTGGAAGAATTTCTACCAGAACCTTAGTGCATACTGGACAGAAAGGAAACCTCACTCTGGAATCGAACCATTGTACAGGTCAAGGTGCAGTGGACACATTTTGGCCCAGATGAGGCTACATGGGAAATGGAGGATGCCATGAGACAGACATATCCAATTTTGTTTACTTCTGTACATGCATGTCATGTTGATAGATAAGAACATTGAGGATGATGTTCCTTTAAGGGGGGGGGAAGGATCAGAACCATCCATCTGGGGACGACAGGTGGCAGNATTAAGGAATCTTTCAAACTCAGAGGTTCGCAAGGTAAGAGCCCAAAGGTTGGGTGCTCGAAGTCGCGAGTGGGGAAGTCGCGAGGAGTGGAGACAACCATTGGATCTAGAGAACGAGAGAACCATTGGATCAAGAAACTCATTGCCTATCATGCATTCAGGGGTTTGGAGGTTGAAAGGAGTCATTTTAGACTTCACGAGTAGCGAAGTGTCGAGAGCTGGGAATGAGAGAACACGTGGTAGAACTTTAAAGTGGGGCTCTCATGAATGACAAGTGGACACGCATCGCCTAGAGAAGGGAGTCAACGCTCCATTGAATTCTCGCATCTTGGGGTTTTATAAGAAGAGAGTGCAAGAGTTGGGTGCTCCAACTCACGAAGTCACGAAGTGCGAAGTGGTGAGGAGGAAAATCTGAACCGTTGGATCTAGGAACGGGAGGACCATTGGATCAGAACTTCGTGGAGATATTGTATATCTTGAGTTTAGGGGTTCGGAGGTTGGAAGGGGTCACTTTTGATCATAGAAGTTGTGAAGTGCCAAGAGCTGAGGCTTGCGAGAACATGTGGCACATCCATCAGGTGGGGCCCGCATGATTGACAAGTGGGCATGCGTCGCTCGGAAAGGAGTCAACACTCTGTTGACTTCTTGCATCTCAGGGATTTGCAAGATAGGAGCACGAAGGCTCAACGCTCCAACTTGCGAGGTTGTGAGTTGTGAGAAGTGCGAAAGGAAGGTCAACCTTCGCTAACTTCCAAGCCTCGGAGGATCGTGCAAGGAAGGAACGAGAGTTCAACCTTTGAACTCATGAAGTAGCGAGTAACGAGAGGAGCTAGTGTTTAGCCTAGTCAGTGGTCACGCACGGAGGGCACTAACAGAAGGGAGCCATATCATATCGGAATCACGGGTATCGACGATTGGTGAAGAAACTTTGAGGGTCTTCGACTCACGACTCGTGAGGTCGGGAGTTGTGAAAGGCGCTTGCATTTAGGTGCGTGTGTGGTCCTATCGAGATAGGGACTAAAGAAAGGGATCTAGTGCTTTATCGTTAAGCGGTGGGTAGATCTGGACAGCCAGAATATGCACGCCTAGATCTACGGCTAGGGTTCATTCCGGAGCCCCCTCGCCATTCTACCTTTAAGATTGGACTCACTTGTATCATTGAGTCGCAAAACAGGAAAAGGTGCCTGGTTTGTTTGGCCTGTGGTCCTAACCCACGATCACAGGGAGGTGAACAGGGAAGAACTAGCTTGTAGTAGGCCCCCGTAGGACTTCAGGGATTCTGTCCCTTGAGGAAAAGAGAAAATTTTATTATGCTGTAGTGAGTGTGTTACAGCTGCATCCTGCATGTGAGTTAAGGAAGTTGCTCGTCTTTCCCTCAACCAAAGGAAAAAATCAGGGTTGAAAGCGTTGGCATAAGTAATTTTGGTTGAAGCTTCTAAGGTATTTATCTCAATAGGGATCTTATTGTACATATTATTGAACCTCTTGGAGAAGTCGGAGACAAACTCTCCTTCCTTTCTCTTCAAAGACCCAAACTATGTCATGTAATACATGAAGTCTTTCTTATCTCCCCACTATCTCAAGAAGGAATTATCCAAAGCCTCTATCCCATCGATAGATCTAGGGGGCAAGGCCCTAAACCATTTCCTAGCCTCACCTTCAAGGATATGAACAAAAATCCTCATCCATATGTCTGCATGCATGATGACATAATGATCCGTAAAACTGTAAAAGGCTTCAAGGTGTTCTTTTGTGGTTATATCTCCTTCACCTATAAACTTGGGTATCTTCCTGAGGTATCCATATACTGGAAGGGTGTTGAGAGGCTAAGGCAACACAAGGGGAGCATACCTAGTAGCTATTATGGCATCCATCCTGGTCATTGGGGTATTTTCTCCTACCATAGGAACATTTAGTGGAGGAGAACTAGGAGGGGAAGGAGTTTGAATAGGGGAGATTGGACCAAAGCTTCCAGGTGGAAAGGGAAACAGTGGAGAATTCAGAGAAAAAGCTACAGGGCTAGAGTCAGCGGAGGCTTCTCTTTCTGCAGTGGCAGTAGTAATAGGTGGAGGGGTGATAAAACCTGAGGTAGGAAAATATTTTGAGGTGCTGGGTCTAAAACAGGGTACAACCTCAGGAGAAATGGGACTGACAAGGATTTCTCCCTCCAATACAAGACCAGAAGGAGAAAACTCAGTAGGAACACTCCCAAAATTTAGACTTCGGGAAACCCTAATAGAAGGCAATAAAATAGAATGAGATGCAAGGGTTGGATTTCCTATGGAACAATGCAAATCATCATAAATACTTGGTTTAGCAGTATAAGTACCTCCTCCAAAGGCCTTTTCCTTTTTGATGATCTTCTCTGGGTCAGCTTCAAGTGTTTCTAAAGGTAGCTGTGGAGTAGACCTTCTATGCCAGCCTCTAGAAGCCACGGTTGAAACAATGGAATCTCTTGTGGGTTCACATCAATGAAGTCATCAGGTGCATAGTAGCAATCTTGGAAGGCTCTAATTCCTGATGCGCCCTCAGAATCAGAGACTCAATGTCATTCAATCCCGGGGAAATACTTCAACTTCTTCCCTAACAACGATGCCAGAAATGTTAGCACTAGAAGTCACTCCTGGATTGCAGCAGGGGTAAGCCTGATACCCATTAGTATTTTATGTCACGGGTTGTTTTTATAAAAGGTGACCGAATGGAAGTAAACTCAGAACCATATCGTTTTAACTTAGAATCTTGGACCAAGAAAAGAATGGGCAGGTGAGGTCTCAATCTAACATTAATCAGTAAGTGTAGTAAAGGGTGAGTAAGTGAACAAGCAATAAGAAAAGCTCCAAGTGAAAGCTCATCTTGAACCATGGCTTCAGACACCAAGATATGACTCGAGAAATTCACAGCTATAACAATGAGGTGATCAAACCTTCATCACAAAGCTATAATAACAGCTCGACTGGATCCTCCATGCCCGAGATAATTGGTATAGAAAGAAGAAAGATAACATGAAAATCCTATTAAAACTAGTTGTTATGCCACTGTGATCAAACCTCCATCACAAAAACAAAACTACTCCCGACTGGATCATCCATGCCCGGGTGTTCTAACACATGAGTTACAGGGAGATGAAAGAAGTTGACTGTCATTAAACAAGAAGTCTCACGTACATACGCATAACCAAGGAAACCAATGCTTCATTAAAAATTTACAATAGGGAGCTTAGCTCTACCCTCAATACTAACAAAAATGGAAATAATGCCTCTAAATACTTGGAGTTGGCTCAGTTGCTGAAGACATGATCTTTTCTGCATTCATGGATTTGCGTTGGTAAGTTTCCCTGTCAGGCTGAGCATGCAAATGCCGGGCAAACTGCCCATGTAGTCGGCTGTCAGACGCAATCTTTGTCAGGCTGGACTAACAATCACCTTCTGCATTTTGTCTCTTTCTGACCTTCTATTTATGGAAGGAGATGATGCTCAACCACCGTCAACTACCTTAATAAATGTATTCTTGAGATTAGGTAAGGCCCAGTCAATTATCTGCTTGGACAACGTGGTGACCTTTCCTTGGCCACTGTTGCTTTGTTGGATTTCTACGAGGGGGTATGGCCTATGAACATGGAAGAGGATCTGGCGGGGAAGGCGATGGCGCCAACAATGTGGAGGTGAGACGAGGTTCGATGAGGTAAGCACCAGGTGGCAGATAATCGGGGGCTATGACACAAAACAAGGAGTTCCATGGGAATATGGATAGGACAAATATGGAAGTGACATGGAGCACGGGGGCACAAGTGTCGGGAAATAAGAAGGATGAACGAAATGGGGGCATGACACCTGGGATAGTGGAGGAAAGGTGTGTGGTGGTGAAGGGTAGAAGGGAAGTGGGAGATGTGATAGGGGGATATGGGAGGTAGAGTGGAGACACTTGTCATAAGGGGGCGAAAGCGATAAGCGATTAAGGGGGACCCACACGGATCCACCCATATCGGACCCCCTCCCTTCATTAAAGGAAGAATGGTAAGGGGGGTCTGGAATTGGACCTCAGCTACAGATCTGGGTGCCTTAATCCTATCCGTTCAGACTTGCGTGACATAATATCAGACCCCCCCACCACCCCCCCATTAAAGGAAGAATGGAAAGTGGGGGCCGGAATTGGACCTCTTCTGTAGATCTGGGCGCACATATCGCGGCCAACCAAATACACGCATCTTTTAAATCAAATACACCCACTCATAAAACTTAGGACAAGTGGGTCTTCAACCCACTTTTGTCAACTTTTCACCAAAGGGGGGAATTTGTTAGGAAAACTCCTCCCTTACAACATTGGGTGATAATAATAAGAATATGTGTCGACTTGAGGAAGTTGAATGATGCATGTCTACATGACCCGTTCCCTACACCCTTCATGGATGAAGTGTTGGATAACGTATGAGGACAGGAAGTTTATTCATTTACCAATGAATTTTCAGGATACCATCAGATCAAGATAGAGCCAAAATACATATATAAGATCACTTTTGCTACGAAATGGGGATTCTACCAGTACACGGTCATGTCGTTCGGGCTGAAGAATGCACCAGCAATATTTTCCAGAGTAATCATAGCTGCATTTAAGGAATTTATCCATCGGTTTCTAGAAGTATACTTGGATGATTGGATAGTTTATATTTTGTTGAAATACCATGTAGAGGTATTACAGCTTATGTTAGAAAGATGCAGACAGTGTCAGATGTCATTAAACATCAATAAGTGTGTTTTCGGAACATTGTTTGGGATACTATTGGGCCATATAGTATGCAAGCGAGGCTTACTAGTAGATCCTACAAAGATTACAGTAATCGTTAACCTGCCACCACCAAAAATAGTTTGTCAACTAAGAGCGACATTGGGACACACAAGATACTACAAAAAATTTATAAAAGGGTACGCGCAGTTCACCGCACCATTGGATAAATTGTTAAGGAAAGACACAAAGTTCCATTGGAATGAGGATTTTCAACACGGTCTGGATACACTGAAGGAAAATATGGTAACAACGCCAATACTAGTATTTCTAGAATGGGAGAAGACATTCCATGTATATGTAGATGTATCAGCCATAGCACTTGAAGCTATTCTAGCGTAGCCAGGAGCAGGAGAATTGGATCATCTGATAGAATTTTCTAGCAGAAAATTTTCAGAATCATAGCATAACTATAACACTACAGAAAGGGAAGGCCTATATATGGTCTACGTGCTTCATAAATTCATACATTACTTACTGGGAAAACATTTTAATATGTTCACGGATCATTCAACCCTTAAATACCTAGTCAACAAGCCAGTTTTGGGGGGGATAATCTGTCGATGGTTACTAATTTGATTTTGAAGTAATAGTCAAGGTAGGAAAGCTGAATGCAGGATCTGGCCACCTATATAGGGTTACGAATGGAGAGGAACCTACAATCTTAGAGGACAACTTTCTGGATGCACAGTTATTTTCAGCCCATATCATCGATGAATACTTCGTAGAAATCATCTAGTACTTGAGTATAGGTATTGTGCCACATGAATACAACACCATGCAGAAGAAAAACCTGGTAGTCTGGGATGAAAACTATCATTTGATTGCAGTACACTTATACAAAATGGGCGCAGACAACATCTTGCAAAGATATGTGCTAGAACATGAAGGACCAATGATTTTAGAAGAATCCCATAAAGGAATACCAGGAGGACATTACGCGGGAAAAGATATCGTGCAGAAGGTATTGCATGCACGACTATGGTGGCTGAACATTCACAAAGACTAGAAAGAGTATTGATAGAGATGTGATGTTTGTCAGAGTGTTGGTAAACATAATAGAAGGGATGATATGCCATTGCAACCATGGGTAACTTTGCAGGTATTCGAAAAATGGGAAATAGATTTCGTGGGACCAATTAACCGACCAGTAAAGAGGAAAGGAGAAAGGTACATTATCACTGCGACAGAAAACCTAACAAGATGGGCGAAAGCAACACCAGTCAAATATTGTAGCACATAGACATCAATACACTTCCTATTTGAACATGTGATCACTAGATTCAGTTGCCCAAGAATTTTGATGAGTGACCAAGGCACTCACTTCATTAACAACACCATCAAGGACATGACTAAACAATTTGAAGTCTATCACCAAAAGAGTACACCATATCATCCACAAGCGAATGGAACAGTAGAAGCCTTTAACAAAATCATGGAAAATGCACTCACAAAGATATGTGATGTCAACAAGGATGATTGGGACCTAAAAATACCAACATTATTGTGGGCATATAGAACCACATGAAAAAATTTGATAGGACACATGCCATTCATACTGGTATATGGACAAGAAGTAGTGGTGCCATTAGAATTTTTGGTACCCATTATGAGCGTAGAAATAATTACGAACATCACATAATGAGGCACAGTGCAAGATAGGCTGAATCAACTGATGATCATGGAGGAATATAGGATCCCAGTAGGGATCCACCAATAAGTTCAAAAATCAAGAGACAAATATTGGCACGACTAACATATCAAGAAGAAAACTTTCAAGGAAGGAGACTTAATGTTGATGTATGACAGTAAATACATTCAACACCCAGGAAAACTAAGACTGCATTGGTTAGGACCATACGAAGTACACACTGTCACAAATGGAGGAGTTGTACATTTGAAGGACTTAGGAGGCATAGAACTCAGAGGGATGATCAATGGGAGCCGACTGAAGTTGTACAAGGATAGTCGACCACCCGCAACTTGAAATACACCGCGCAGTAAAAAAATAATATAGTACAGGATATCATAAAGGACCAACAAAGGCATAGTGAACCGAAGTTAGAAGGAGCATGCACCGAAATACGAAGGAGAATGCATGCTCTCCATTACAAGCCCGATGGATAAAAGACCGATGGTCAATTCAAAGAAAAAATAAGCGGGAAATGTGGCTACGGAAAAAGAAGTTCCAAGTGATGGAGGCTAGCGGAATTGAATGCTGGAAACAGTTGACAGGACATCGCATTAATCATGCCAACTAGGGATGGTGAGGGAAATTAATGGTAAGTATGAAGGAACCAACGGATCATTTAATCCATAATCCCGGTAATGTCTTCGACAAGATTCGATCGAAACCAATACAAAGTAAGGACGCGGGAGTGGAAAGGTTATTGCAAAATTGGAAAAGGCATCGAGTGAGACAACATACAAAGCCGAGAGTGAAATTTGCAGAGGTTGTAGAGGCTACTGAGTTGGGTGACCAAAATTTTGTCACCACCATGGCACCACCCAAACAATTAGAACTGATCCAAACAGCCAGACAACCCAGAGTTAGGACCAGAGCACAATCACAATCGTAGGGAAATGAACAACAACCATCTTTACTGCCATAAGTCGTCAATGTGGACAAAATCCCATCGTCGGATACAACACTAGGAATCCCCACATGCATTGAGAAAGAAACATAGAAGACTACACCTACGTACATGGACATCGGTATGCCAGAAGAAGGGAAAGGATGACAAAATGAAGATGCAAGCAACTTATGGAAACCAGAAAACCCTATAGAAGCCCTGAGAGTCAATGGAATGGCTCCAAACCAGAAAGGAATGATCGCGTCAGAATAATCACAAAAAACTGTGTCGGAACAACCACGAGAGGGAGAAGTGGAGGATTTCATTGTTCAACTAGAGCAGGTTGTCGAAGAACAAACAATGGAGGCTGGAACCTTGATTCAGCCACCACAGTGAAAGGACAAGCAAAAGGTACCTAGGTCGTCGTGCAGAAAACCTGTCGCAACAATTGTTTTTTCATGCATACCAGAAGGGGTACATGTAAAATAAGACTTGTTAGGTTATGTAGAGAAATTGAGGTACTCAGACCATGACATAACGAACACGGACAAGTTCCTAGAGTTGTCTAAGTTATTCTACCTACAGATTGTGGGTATAGATCCTTTTGGGGAACCAATTCATCAACCAGTCCAGTGGGTAGCAAGACTGGACAAAACTGGGATTTTAGGTCTATTGGACCTACCACACTTTGGAAGAGGCCAGTATGAAAACAGTTGCTTCAAGCAGCTAATGGTGGCCACACATGGAAGATATTTGTGGTTGGAATGGTTCGCCTCAATAGACGTAGAGCTCATTTCACATATCACAGGGATTCCATAATGGGGCATGGATCCCATATAGTTCCTCGAGGAAAAAACAAAGGAGAAATCATTGGACTAGGAGATGAAGAATAAATATGGAACCAACAGGGGGTCACGCAGAATCATTATCAAGAAGATTAGTGACATCGTGGAAAGAATGGCCACAAAAATTACGGCATGCAAGATGCTCAGAAAATGTTGCAAGGAGGAAGTCTTGGTTGGGGTTGTCGCAGCTGCAACACAGTGTGTCGATGGAACCACACTCAGTTGGGCCCCTTATTTGTTGAATATGTTTCTAGACGACTACAAGGATGTGCGATATTTGGGAACAAAATTTCATTATTCATGGTTGATCATCTTGGTATCCATTATGGGATGGAAGAATCTGAAGTACGCATTTTTCACCACTAGACCCAAACCCTACCATGGAGAACGATACTTATCAATTGGAGCAGCTACGGACTCCAAAAATAGAAGAATGAATGCAGTTATATTCAAAGGATATATCTGCGACCTACAAGACACCATCACCAACACTTGGAGGATAACATCGAAAGTTGTTGTATGGTATCAGGGCATAGCCAAATTCAAATCCACTAGACATGTAATGTGGATCCAGGTACGGAAGGACCCTGACAAGAAATGGCTACAACTGTGCTACTTCATCATGGAGGGGGACATAAAGATGGCCATTAAGGATTGGGACAAAAAATGGAGGATTCCAATTCTTACTTGAGAAATATTCGTAGAAAGAGAGGAGGAGGAAGTAGGACAGGAACATACACATGATGAGGAGGTAGGGTAGGCACAGACACAACCCCAGGAAGTAACAGTTCCCGAGAAACCAAGGACAGGTCAGAACAAGCCACAAAAAAAGAAAGGGGGGACATCTAAGACAGGATTCCAGATGGGGAAGAAGAACAATATACAGGCACCCTAAGTACAACAGAAACAGACCGAGGCAGCATAGGGGTCTACATCAAGTCCTACTCCACAAGATCCATGCCAGACTAAGCAGCCAACCACCCAGATGGGGGATGCACGCAAGAATACAAAGGAACATAGAACACCTCCATATTACATGATCATGGAGGATGATGCAGAAATGGTGGCCCAAGTGGTCCAGGATTGCACATTCGAGGATTTTCAAAATGTTGTGCACCAAAGGAACATAATTGAGGAAAATTTGGCATACATGCGACAACTCCTCAAGTAGATTGACGAATCATAGGAAGCCACCAGCATCATAGAAACAGGTCCGTCAGCATCATAGATAGGAGGAGAATCTGGACCAAGTGAGCAGGACATAGTCCATACGATAGCACAACTAAGTTCAATGTTTCACGTCACACCCAACATGCGGAGTATGCATGAAATCATGGGGCAAACACCCCTAAAGGACTTGGCTCAACTACAGTTGGTATTGTTGTGGATACCAGCCAAGGCCCTGTATAAACTGCAAGTCAATGTCACACAGGAAGTACAATCTCATGCACATGAAAATATAGAAAAATTGCAGTAGGTAAAGGAGAATTGGGATGATCTAGAATTGGTATTCGAGCAAGCTAAGATTGAGACCAAAGAAGAAAAGGAATGTGTGAAGGGACTAGAGCAGAAATTGTCTGTAGCCTATGAGAAGATTCCAAAGAATGCACAAACGACCGAACTCATGGCGACATAAAATATTGATCATATTGTGTAGAAAATCGATCAATACCACCAGGAGATTCAGAATATTCAGCAGAAGCTCACCTACCATTCCACCGGAGGTGAGGGAGAAAAGTAAACAGGAGGAAACAATGCATATACAAGATATAGAATGACAAGTCCATGCGGTGGACGACTTGTTCATGAAAGCAACGTAGCTCTGGACAAAGTTGGAATAGGATCAGCAGGTCCAACAGTCAAAATAGGAAGGAGAAAGGATAAGTGTGGCTATCCAAGACTTCAAGCAAAGGTAGAAGATAATGTCAATCATGGAGTGCTTCAAAGGGGTGCGAGACATGAAGAAAATACAGGCATAACTCATAACTGCACAGACACAAAAGAAGGAGCTCCATGCTCAAATGGAACCTCTCCAAGAGCGATAAACAAAGGCCATTGCACAGGCAGAGGAAGCCAAAACATATATGGCACAAACCCAGGCAGAATGTGTAAGGATGTTCAGCAACGATATTGCAGTGTAGGTATTGGACACACTCAAGGAGAAGACCGTCTAGTCCCAAACGCAAGCAACAGAGCTTATGGAGAAGTTCCAAGTGATCACCTGGGAGATCGACGAAGCACATAGGGGTTAGGTGGCTCGAGATGAGCCACATTTCAATTTTGGGGGTCTATTGGAAGCGTGCCAAAGCAGAAGAAAAGGTTATTTTTGGAAGAAAGGCATGGACGAGGAAAGCAACAGCTAGAAGGAGGAGAAGAAAGCACACATGCATGGAACACCTAACGAATTTAGGGTTAGGGTTTTTGTAATACATTGTAAATGGTTGATGAGCTAGAAACGTATATATATATATAAATAGATAGATAGATAGATAGATAGATAGATTGTTATAACCCTAAATTGCACCACACATGCTTACCTGGCATCAGGTCAACTCATATCCATTCCTTGCCAAAGCCATGCTAAATAAACTATTGAAAATCCTCTTAAATCAAGTAAAACACGCCCTAACCTACTACTGCACACGTTGGAACGTTGGCAGGCCTACTACTACACGCGTTGGAACGCTTGCTGGCCTACTACAGCCCGTGTTTACCTAACAAAGCACAAAAACAGGAAAGTTGCCGATGGGACAAAAATGTTTGGGTCAGTTAACTGAAACTTCCAGCCATGCATGGTCGAGAGTTCGTCCAAAACCCTAGCTCCTTCTAGCCTATAAAAGAATGGGTAGGGGTACTATTTGGAGGAGGAAAAAGATAGCAAAGAAACTATGCCCAATTGTCGAATCCATTTGTCCCAACCCTTTAGCCTTTCCTCAAGCTTAAGGAGAATTAAAGCAAAGAAGTTGGAGGACAAAGAAGAGAAGGAGCCCAGGATCATGATCGAGGAACGGTGGTCGATCTCTATCATTATTGTAAGTTGATTCATCTTGAGATTAATAAAAGAATACTTTTCCCGTCCCAATGCACGATTTATATAGATTGTATTTGATTTATGCTTAATATCTAACCCTCAAGTAGAAAAATAGCATGCATGCATAGTGTTTTGTCTCAATTGTAGGATTGTCTTTGGAAGGAGCAGCGCAAGCAAGCGGATAAAGTGCAACGGAGGATCTACATCAAACATCAATAAAAAAGGTTAGTAGGTCTTTTCCATGCTTGTGTGTGAAAAGGGGGTTTGAGTATTGGGGTGATAGGTTAAAAGTAGTTTCTTTAAGGTCATGATCTACGTACAAGTTCATCCCTAGCTTGTTAGTCTGTAGGGTATTATTTCCCAACAATAGAATTGGTGAGGAGCCCAGGATCAGGATCGAGGAACGGTGGCCGGTCTCTATCATTATTGTAAGTTGATTCATCTTGAGATTAATAAAAGAATACTTTTCCCGTCCCAATGCACGAGTTATATAGATTGTATTTGATTTATGCTTAATCTCTAACCCTCAAGTAGAAAAATAGCATGCATGCGTAGTGTTTTGCCTCAATTGCAGGATTGTCTTTGGAAGGAGCAGTGCAAGCAAGCGGATAAAGCGCAACGGAGGATCTACATCAAACATCGAAAAAAAAAGGTTAGTAGGTATTTTCCATGCTTGTGTGTGAAAAAGGGGTTTGAGTATTGGGGTGATAGGTTAAAAGTAGTTTCTTTAAGGTCATGATCTGCGTACAAGTTCAGCCCTAGCTTGTTAGTCCGTAGGGTATTATTTCCCAACAACAGAATTAATGACTCCACTGGGGATATTTAGTCTTAGGGTTTCCGGATTTAAGAGAGGTTTTTGGGTGGTTTAAAGAAGTAGATTTTTTGTTTCTTTGTTTGTTTGTTTTCTATTAGGTTAGAGCTAGCAGGGAACCTGGTTCTTAATACCAGTTTTTCCTTGACTGTTGCTTGACATTTATTATCGGGACACACAGAGGTACACACGGCCTGCAGAAGGCCTGGACGTGTGTAACCCGCGCCCTAACCTTCTACAGCCCGCGTTTGAACGCTTGCTGTGGAGGTTTCAATAGCGTGTAAGACTCAGAAAGCTTAAGAGGCAGTCTCCTCTTCCCTGTCAGAATTTCACATTCTCAGGGGGCTTTCTGTATCCTGTCTGGGTCTTTCTGGTTTACAGTCTTGTATCAGTCTGCTTTATTGCGTTTGTTAAGTTTTTTGCATTTAGTTTCATTTTCTGTTAAAGAAGAAGCATCCAAGCCTTCAAGAGACCCTGGTTGTCAATACTAGAGGCCTCTTCCAGTTCTGGGTTGTCTGTGTTTAGTTTTGTCTTGGATTTTTACACATACACGCGGCTTGTAGTTCAGCTCGCGGGTACCCGCGTCCTATTATAGCTCAGCACGCGTTTGCACGCGTGCTGTTTCAGTGACAGTCGCAGGCTTTTCAGGTGGCTTTTCATTCAGGGTGGGACAGTCATCCCCTCTTGTGGTGAGAATTTTTTTCCTCTCAAGGGTTTGAGTCTAGGGTTGCATAGTCAGTAGGTTAGGGCCTCTTATCCTTAGCCTATTTTTTCTTAATTAATGTTTGATAGAAAAGATAAAAAAAAAAAAAAAAATATGTGTTTTATGGTTTTTAGACAAGCATAAGAAGCGGTGCTTTCTCGATTTCCATTGAGTGTCTTTTCTCTGTTTCTTTGCAATCTACGCTTTAAGCCAGAATTTTATTTTGTTTTCTTGGTTTTGTGCTTGTCGGCATTTTCCCTTTTTTGCTTCATTTAGCACTCAAATAAAATATATATATATATATCTTTTTCATTTTCTTCTTGGTTTGAAGATTGTGTTGTTGCATCAGTAGCTAGGAAGAAGTCCTTTTTCATAAGTTTTTGCATGAAATCTTAGAAAATTCAAAAAGAAAAAGAAATCTTTCTTGGTGAAAAGTTGTTGGTTTTTGCATTTTTTGTAAAAGTTTTTGTTTCCAAGAATTTCTTATTCATTTTGCTTTGAGTCTTTACACACCATTAGTTTCACCTTCATACCTTGTGACATAAAAAATCCCATTAAAATCAACGCTAATTAAAATCTATTAGACTTTTTTGTTTGTAGGGTTCATACACTAGCTCAGGACTAGGGCCTTGGAATAGGCTGGAGTGTAAATTCTCCAAGGCCACTCAAACCAAACATTGGAGTCTGTCATAGGGAGTGTAGAAGTCTAGTCACGTGAAAGTTATCCGGGACCCCCCTCTAACACAGGGGATAAATAAGAGGTCCCGTAAGGAAAGGTAGCGGAGATAACCCCTCCAAAGTTGGACCAAGTGTAGTGGAGAACACATATCGAGGATTTGTTGAGGGATTCCGTCGTTTGCATTTTCCACGGAGCTTCGTGGGTCTCGAATATGTTCGAGGTCCTCAGTTGTCTTCCAGACCATTTGCTCTCGATACCCTTGACATGTTTCGGGCTTGATACCCTACTCATTGTGGTCTACCCGACTATCGACTGTACTCGCCTGGTGACTCTTCGCGTGCTGGAAAACTAGTTGCCAATCTTTTCTAGGGACATACACAGGTGACTGCGGGGGTATACCACGGTACCTAGGACAGACATCGGGCCACGCTTTGCAGAGTATACCCGGAGGGTGCATTCGTTTTCGAGTTGCACTTGCACCGGTAAGTTGCTCTAGTGTTGGTTGTTGTAACTGTTCTTCCAACTAGTTTAGTGTTTGCTTGATTTATCTCGTAGGGGATTCTTTTTAGTGTGTGTTACTGTTTGATCGTGTAGAATACCTTAGCGTTTCGTGAATCTTCTCACATAGTGGAGGATTCAGAGCTCTGCCGGTCACGAAGGCTTCTGGGCCTGCCGTCGGTTATCCTGGAGCCACCCCCGCCACCATTGAGGCGAAAGCTAGACCAACAAGGGTCTTTTGAAGAAACCGGGTTACCAACCATTGAGCCCGAACAACTCCCGGAGGGATCGACCGCCAATCTTGGATAGGTTGAAACCTCAACCACTGATACTTGGCTGCAAGTTATTGTGCCAATTCAATTTTACAAACGCATGTCAGTGCCTCACACAGCTATGGCAACAAACGTTGTTACTTCCTCTGGGAATTCTTCCATTCCCATCACCGTTTCTACCACAAGAGAAGCTTCTCCTAACTTTCCCTTGTTGGCAGTCCGGGCCACCATGGTCTCGGCCGCAACTACGTCGCACAGTGGACCGACCCCATCTATCGCGGCGGCCACACCTCCCTTCACACCTAGTGCGACAGACCCTCCGTTCTCATACGGTATGCCTAGTTCAGGTACAAGTCCTGCACTCACTTACTCCACTTTACAGACTTTGGGTCTGGGGGCAGGGAGCTCTAACGCTCCTCTGCAAGGTCAACTTGGGGGCATTCTTGTCCCTTTCAATGCTTTTCCTTACGCTGGAGGTCATATCTCTCCTTCATCCCCTTCGCTTGGTGGTTTGCATCAGCAGTCTGCCGGGCAGCCTGCACACACGAGTTCAAATGGAGTCGGGAGTCAAGGAACACCTGCGCAAATTCATCCGGTAGGTTTGTCACCGTTTGTTTGGAACGGGACGTTTGGTAATAACACTTTCGCATCCACTATTTTCCCATCTGGGGGTACACCGATTTTTGGACAGTCTAATCCGGTGTAGGGTATTATTCTTGTGTCGGGGGCACATATACCAGGACCTTGGAACTCATGACAAGGATCCGTTCCTTCCTCTGGAATTTCATTCTGGGGTAATTCTTTCCACACTCAATGGAACCCCGGACAGACTTCTATTCCTCTCCCATCGGGACCGCCATGGGGTAATCCTTCCCAAAGTATGTCAAACATGATGAATGCCCAACATCCTATGTCCTTTATGGGGAATCAGCCAATGATGTCTCCACAGATGCAAAACCCTTACACTGGTCAGGGCCATGGTTTCTACTAGAATCTGGGCCAGTAGCCAAACTTTTCCTGGCAACCTAGTGCCAGTCAAACTCCAGGACCCTTTTTCCTAGGCTATCAGCCGCAACCCAAACTACCATTCCTGGCGACGTTACACTTGCTCGATTTGACACAGTTGTTAAATGATCCTATCTGTCACGATCCGCATTGGCCTCCTATGCCAACGAAGTTGCCTTCGAACATTCCAAAGTTCGAGGCCAAGCCTAACGAAGATCTAGGTGATCACGTGACTACTTTCCATCTTTGGTGTTCATCTAACTCACTGAAAGATGACTCCGTCCAGTTGCGATTGTTTCAACGCACTCTTATTGGGAGTGCCGCGAAATGGTACATCGAGCTTGATCGCTCACAATATTCTTCTTTTGGCGAACTGGCTATGGCCTTCCTTAACCATTTCCAGTTACCTATGAGATACGACGCAGGCACAAAGCTTCTTGCCAATTTCGAACAGACAATAGCGGACCATATCTCTGATCATATCCGAGAGTGGAGACGTCGAAAGAGTCTAATCAAAGTACCAGTTCCACCAGCATTCCTGCTTGAGTGGTTCCTTAAGTCTTTAGTACCGCAATTATCCAAAGACGTCGCAACTTCTGGGGTTTTCTCCGAAGAAGATGGCATCATGAGGGCTCAACAATTTGAGCTTATCTATTCTCAGTCTGGTTTATTGTACAACATCCTGTCGGATGCACCATGATCGATACTGGATAAAACTAGACAGAGAGTTGGACCACATGCCAATGGTATCGTTGGTTCGGCACAAACCAAGCCCGTTGAGCAATTGATAAAACAATTGCAACAGTTATCTATACAACACTCAGCGGCCAGCCAGACTACTGCTTTGGTTGCTCCTCCTACCCAAACGTCGGAAGTACACTCTGTGCAGACGACTAACCCAAAGGCCACCCAGCAGCCTGAAGGGAAGAAAAAGCAATGCAAGAAGGGTAAGGGGGATAAAAAACCCACTGATAATGCTGGCGAGGGAACTATGGAAAAAAGGAAGGCGAGGTATCCATGAAACTTGTGTGCAGAAGACCACCCGACCCATCTGTGTCCTCGACTTGCAGAGGCCCAAACGTTTGTCACACAGCAACAGCAAGCCGTGTTGACTAATCCCTTTCAGCATGGGAAAAATTTAACTCAAGCCTCTACAAGTGTCGAAGGGCGCAGCCAAGAAAACTGCCCTCCTCCAAATAATTCCTCTTTTGCAAACGTATATATGGTTAGGGGTGATGCTTTAATAATGACTAGAGCACGTGACTATAGTAAACCAAGCGCCTCTGAAAAGGGCAAAGAAGTCGAGATCCCATCTATTCCTCTACATATTGAGAAGACTTTGGGAGAAACAATGACACGCATTCCAAAGGGTGCATTTAAGAAAGCTTCTCACAATCCAAATGCAAGGGCCTCCCAGAATTAATCTGTGGTGGAAGATTTATCCCAAACCCCTTGTGCTATGTCTGCTTTGGAGGTCCTCCAAAGTTTCCCTGCTCAGAGGAAAGCCTTGTTGACTGCTTTAGGCTCTACTGAGATTTGTGACCCGAGTACCATCATGTTAGATACGAATGACATGAAACCTCGTCTGCCTTACCACGTTGCATTTCAGATAGTAGTGGCTCATCCCACGAAAACTTTTACACGGAATATCTTCCGCACGGTGGTCGACGAGGGCGCTTCGACTTGCGTTATGTCGTTAGCATGCTGGAAAGCCATTAGTCAGCCCGAGTTGTCTCCATCACCTACTCTCCTCACTGCGTTCGACGGTCATTATTTCCGACCACATGGCATCATTCCTTCTTTCCCTGTGCAGTTAGGAGGGAAGACTGTGTGCGTTGAAGTAGAGGTAGTCGATGCCCCCCTTGACTACAATCTCTTGTTAGGTCGTAGTTTGACTTATGCTATGCAAGTTGTGGTCGCTACAGTTTTTCGAGTCTTATTATTTCTGCACGAAGGCCCGATAGTGACCATCGATCAATTGTCCTTCTCTAGAACTGACCCAGCTTTGGGGGCATCCACGGTTCCCATGATTGATAATCCTCAGCCCGGTGTCGTTAACGTAGGAGTTGGTTTGTGCCCATCCCTGACGGGTACCTTTGATTACCCAACTCCTCATAACGATGTCAAGTTTATATCGAATCACCACAAGGCTGAGATTTTTCACGTTTCGTCGTTCCGCATGACTTACTTTGAGGATCTGTGGATTTTTCCTTCCCCATCAGCCATGATGGATGAGACAGGGCACTCCGGCATGTCCATGCCCTTTTCGGCTATTGAAGTAGCATACTCTTTAGTCCAACAAGATTCAGCTAACCCTGATCCGACTCTTGCACGAGAGTTGGATCCACTTCCAGAGCCTATTTGGGCTTAGGGTTCTCTCGCCAATATCGATTCGTTAGACTTAGTATTGCCTTCTGACGAAGCAGTCATTGAAGCAATGACTAGTCCGGACAAACCTTGGGAAGATCTTCATCACAGATCATATCTCCTCCCAAAGTTAAGCCAAATCAAAGCAGGAGAATTCATCGTGACTATGACTGGAGATAGGTCTTGTCATACTAATCCCTTAGCTACACACAATATCTATGCAGAGGTTAATATGGAAACCGTTTCTAAAACGATACCTATCAATATCTCCAAAACCCCTAGCGTCATAGACAATGTTTTCGTCGGAGCATATAGCTCCCCCGAGGAGATGCCAAGTATTGACCCACAAAGATTCTATCATGAGCTAACTTTGTTGTTTTTCAAGCTCGCTTTGAGATCCGAAAGCAACATCCGGCGAGACTGCATTTATGCTTTTCGATCTCGTTCGGATTAACTGAGAAAAGTAATCATTATGGAGTCTTCTTTAAGCCCTTTTCAGACTCCTTAAAGATGAAAAGATTGCCGAGTGACCTTGTTTCTTCACACTCGTTAAACTGGTCCAGAAGAACATTCCTTAAACGGGTCTCCTTTTAATCCCTTTTCAAACCCTTTAAACATGAAAATATTGTCGAGCAATCTTGTGACCCTTCACGCTCGTTAAACTGAAATTTGAAGTCACGTCTGTCCGGCGGTAGTTTACCCATTTTTCAGTCCGGACGGTCAACTGTACGAACAAAGGAATACTCTATTGAATTCCCATTCTTTAGAAGAGTATCCTCAGGTATAATTTTATTCCTTTTTCGGGCCTAAGGGACTAAATTTGTGAAAAAGAAACCCCCCCGGAGTCCATAGTTAAGCTCTTTTCAGACTCCCTAAAATTGAAAAGATCGTCGAGTGACCTTATTCTTTCACACTCGTTAAAATGGTCGAGAAGAACATTCTTGAAGGAGTCCATAGTTAAGCTTTTTTCAGACTCCTTAAAATTGAAAAAATAGTCGAGTGATCTTGTCCTTGTCACACTCGTTAAAATGGTTTTGAATTGACGTCTAATCGGTGCTAGTTTACCTCTTTTTAGAACCGACTAGACTATTTTCGAAAAAAGGTACCTCAATAGAGTTTCCTTTTATGCTTTTTCAGACTCTCTAAATATGAAAAATCACCGAGCTTCCCTTCTGTGGGCTCGTTAAATTTACATCGAAGGACATTACCATTGTGTGTTTTATCAACTGCATTTGCATCCTTTACCCTTCAGCCTAGTAACAATTTGCCTTTGCGTCTTAACACCTTTGGCCACTGGAGGATTTTTCCCGAGTATCATTTCCTTAGAACATTAGTCTTGTCTTTGTGCCTTGAACTTGTATGTTTGTTGTACTCGTTCCTCCATTGTAACGTAATATTCCTTTCTTCTTTTTTCAAATCATCAAAAAGAACAAAAAAATCAAATATACCCCAAAAAGAGGATGGGAAAGGTATTTTCTTTATTGGCAGCATCATGAGTCGCCCTTGGATAAAGCACATTTGTCCATTTGATTCATCAGAGTATGGGATGTAGTACGACCTTAGTAAGCTTTGCTCACTATATTGATTTGTGTCCTCCACCGTTTGGTTACTCTTCCAAACATATGGAGAGTTTGCGTTGCCTCCTGCTTCGTAGACTTATGATTAACAGATATGTTGCCTGAGTCTTATCACTTGTCGTTCTATTGTCCAAGGGAAGTTTGTCACCAAGCCTGAGTCGACCCCTCTGCGATATGTATCTTGTCTACATACCCGGCCATCCTGAACGTCCAATCAAGTCTTTGTTCGAAATCACTGAAGCCTTCAGTTCAATCATCAAGATTATCAAGTCCATAACCGACGAGCCATCGAAGACCTCTGGGTAGTGCATTCGTACACTCATATTACACTCCTACCCGAGTTTTAGAATATTTTGAAGTTGTTGCTCGAGCTCTGAAGTACAACCATCAGGCCGAATAAGCTTCTGGGAGATGGATACTTTATATGTATATCTTTCTAATTTCGAGATGTAGCTCCGCTGTGTATTGTTCGCGGCTACTCTTCATAGTTGTTGACATGGATCTACAGTGTATTCGATTGGTAGACATGGTTCTATTTTATCCCGAGCATGGGTATGCCCTCCTCGGTGAGACATTTGACATTTTTTGCAGACGGCACCTCCGGATTCCTGATTCCTGGGCTCACTCATTCAGCATATCAGTATAGATTGGTAAAGAATTGGTAATGTATTTCGGCCATCAGATGCTCTTCTAACCTCACACATTAGGGGGCATCTGTTATAACCCTAAATTGCACCACACATGCTTACCTGGCATCAGGCCAACTCATATCCATTCATTGCCAAAGCCATGCTGAATAAACTCTTGAAAATCCTCTTAAATCAAGTAAAACGCGCCCTAACCTACTACTTCACGTGTTGGAACGCTGGCAGGCCTACTACTGCACGCGTTGGAACGTTGGCTGGCCTACTACAACACGCATTTACCTAACAAAGCACAAAAATAGGAAAGTTTTCGACGGGACAAAAAGCTTTGGGTTAGTTAACTGAAACTCCCAGCCATGCATGGCTGAGAGTTCGTCCAAAACCCTAGCTCCTTCTAGCCTATAAAAGAAGGGGTAGGGGTACTATTTGGAGGAGGAAAAAGATAGCAAAGAAACTCTGCCCAA
>ML777021.1:0-21589 GCA_009831015.1 Picea engelmannii | reverse complement strand
TTAGCCTTTCCTCAAGCTTAAGGAGAATTAAAGCAAAGCAGTTGGAGGACAAAGAAGAGGAGGAGCCCAGGATCAGGATCGAGGAACAGTGGCCGGTCTCTATCATTATTGTAAGTTGATTCATCTTGAGATTAATAAAAGAATACTTTTCCCATCCCAATGCACGAGTTATATAGATTGTACTTGATTTATGCTTAATCTCTAACCCTCAAGTAGAAAAATAGCATGCATGCATAGTGTTTTGTCTCAATTGCAGGATTGTCTTTGGAAGGAGCAGCGCAAGCAAGCAGATAAAGCGCAACGAAGGATCTACATCAAACATCAATAAAAAAGGTTAGTAGGTCTTTTCCATGCTTGTGTGTGAAAAAGGGGTTTGAGTATTGGGGTGATAGGTTAAAAGTAGTTTCTTTAAGGTCATGATCTGCATACAAGTTCATCCCTAGCTTGTTAATCTGTAGGGTATTATTTCCCAACAGCATAGATAGATAGATAGAGAGATATATACCTAGGATGTCTATAAGAGAGGAGCTAAGATAGAGAGAGAAGAGAATATATAGAGAGAGAGATAAGGGTTTTTGAGGAAGAGTCATGTTTTGATAACTAGTTGCAATACTCTGTGATACGACCAAATTTTGTAAGTTGTTGAGATGAGGAAGGCCATAAGGGTAGATCTCGAGGGTTAGATCACAGGCTGAGGATCCTGGTGTGATATAGTCTACCTCATAATAGATCTCGACCCAACTAAGGATGAGTTGTAAAGCATGTGGTGCTGTAGTTTTGGAACTACCATAATAGAAGAGGTTGAGAGCCAGATTTTTGTGGACGTAGCCCAAGGGGGGTGAACCATGGTAAAACCTGTGTTATGTGATTGAATTATTGTGTCTCTATTCATGTTTATCAGTAGATGTTATCACGATGAATGAATGAGTTGATTATATTACATGCATAATCAGGAATGACAGTATATTGCTTTAATAACATAAATAAAACTCTTAGTGCATACTTCACAAATCTCCACTCAATCCTGGACTGCAAACACCTGAGTATTGCAGACACCCATTAAGAGTATCTCGAGTGAGATTGCATAGTGCACTCTATGCATTGTGTTGCCTTCTGGTTTACCAGGAGGGACGATAGTTTTAGAGGCTTTGTTGAAAGCCTAGTAGACTTGAACCTGGGTTGATCATGTTAAAGGTAGATAGAGGAAGTTAAACCAACAATGATCACGTTCTGTTTTTTCTCAATAATAAAAAAAAAATCTTCATGCTTCAACAACAACTCTTCCTCTTTATCTATAAGATAATTGTTAGTTGATTCTACACAAACTACTTCTATATCTTCTTCTTCATTTGTAGGAAAACATTCAACATCATCACACTTAGAATTATTACAATCAAAGGATTTTGGAGAGTCTTCACCTTGATTTTCCTTGATGGAATTGTCTTCATTGTATTTTCTTTTGTCTTGATATACCTTCTCTAGCTTCAGCCATAGGTCCTTGGTGAAGGAATGTGGTCCTATGCTTTCTTTGATAGAATCTAAGAGTCCATTTAAAATGGTCTTGACTTCCATTACATTGTTCTTCTTTGATTCCTTTTCGGCTACACCTTTTGGTTGATTCTTTGAGGGAACTGATCCATGGACAACTGTGTTTCAAACACCTGATTCTTTTGAATTCAAGTACCCTTTCATCTTTATTCTCCATGACAAATAATTTGTCTCATCAAAGAATGGAACTTCATCTGCATGTTCATATATTTGTGTGTCCATGGATCTCCTTCAAGCTTGTAAGGTTTATAGTGAAGGTGTGATTTGATACCAATTGTTGGACACACCAACCACACTGAGAGGGGGCAGTGAATCAGTGTGAGGCTCTTTTTACAACTTCTTGCAAAACTTTAGTTATCCATCACCATTCACAACATCATTACTCATTACTTATATTCACACTTATTTGTTTGCATGTAAACATATCTTAGTGACATATAATAACAATAAATAACTATACACCATCACAATAAAGAGCACAAAGAAAACCGGATATATGTATAAGTTTCTTTTGTTTTATGGACTACAATCCTTGGGGTTTATCAGCACCAACTGAAATGAGAACCAACTTAAAGAGAGCACCAAATATCAATGTAAGACCCATCCTAAATATATCAACACCGACTATTAAGAGGAATCCAATCCTCAAGTACAAGACCTAGTTTTTAGAAAGAAAACAATATGTTAAATTGTACCAACAGTCTATACCAAGACAAGTGCATCAACTATGCACAACACAACCTGTCACAACAACCTATCACATCAACCTGTCTCATCAATCTCATCATCCAATTATGATCTACTCACAAAGATCAATCATCAAGTCAACTCTCAACCATATGCACAATATCACCAAGTTAACCAACAAGATACCTCTAGCAATATATCATACTCTCCATAAACCAAATACCATAAACCCTTACACAAGACAATGTGCCAAAACCATACCTTTAATCCTGTAGAAATCATTAAGACCTATACCATACCATTAAACTATTGGAACAATTCCAATAGGAAAATTTGATGTGGTTACCAAACTGCCAGCTTTATGCAGCTACCAATCTGTTTCCGCAGTTTTGCTTTCGCGATTCTGCTACCGCGATTTTTCTATTGATATTATACTGTCGTTGTTTTGTTGTCGTAATTTTGTTGCCAGAGTTTTTCTTCCGTGGTTCTTCTGTTGCAGTTTTTCTATCGTGATTTTGTTGTTATGATTTTGCTGTCGCGGTTCTTCTGCTGCGATTATTTTGCGATGACTTTTTTACCACGATTTTTTTTCTGCGATTTTTCTACCATGATTTTTTTGCTGAATTTTTTTTGCCGCAATATTTTTGTCATGATTTTTCTGCCGCGAGTTTTCTGCTGCACTTTTTCTGCCATGATTTTTCTATTGCGATTTTTCTACCACACTTTTTCTACTACACTTTTTCTTCCACGAATTTTCTCTATCAATAATACCTGCCCAACTAACCTTTCACAAATGGATATTCAATATGCTTAAAGATCGTGCACATAAGAGACCTTTGTACTTATCCAAGTAGCTTCCTTTAGGCGTTATATTCTAACCAACTTACCCAAATTCATTCTTTTGTGTCTAAACCACCTCTATTCACATTTTCCACTTACAACCGCTTTATCCACAAATAGTAAACTCTCCACTTCTAGTTGCAACTAATTTGTTTTTAATTGTTTTCTTGTTACAACCACTTAACCCATGAATAACCACTCTGACTGGTCAACTTCTTCTAGGAGCTTCAAGAATAATTTGACTTATTTGACCTTCCAGGGACTTCTAGATAACTCATGAGGCTTCTCCAACTTCACATGGCCATAAATCTATAACCATGAGGAGTTATGTCACGTTCTACATATCCTCGAAAACGGCATGACATATGCTATCCATTTGGAATAGTTTATCTTGAAAATTCAATGATATTCATTACATTATTCCTCTATAAAACTTGGGTTCCCTAACCACACTATTGGGCTACTCAAGCACCTAACTATTTGGACTTCACAAAGTGTCTTCCCATGATGAATTTCACCATAAGGGGACCACTTTGAGAACTTTATCCAAGAGTGTTTTCCTGTGAGGACTTTCACCATAAGGGGACCACTTGGGATTTTATCCATTTAGTTCTTTCTATCAACCATGAGATGACATCAATGATACAACTCCCTTTAATATCAGCACATCAATATGACACCACTTGGCATCAACCCTTTAACACGAATTACATCACAATGACCATATAACCAATAATAATATATCAATGATACAAACACATCACTATGACAATACTAGACATCAACCCTTTGACATCAATGACAACATAGTACAACACATGCATTTTAATTATGTTGGAACAAATGCATCAATTGATTAAAAATGCACAATCTCATGATATTTATGTTCTATATTTTACCAAGATGGTAAAATCAGTCTGTGATGCATTAAAAATCATCTATGATCTAAAGCATGGATTCAAGGGTCCTAAGTTCACATTTTGGGAAAATTTAGTTTTTGGTGAGAAATCAATTAGTTGGCTCGACTTTGATAAGGAATATGAACTCTGTATACTCATCAATGGTGAGTTTCTTGAATAAAATGGAAGTATAAAAGTTTTTTCTCATAGAAATAAGAGAAATAAATGTGTGTCAAATGATGTTTTTTTACATGGAATTGATAATGTTAACAAATAATGTCACAAGGCATCCATTCTTCTATGTCATGGGATTGAAGAAATATTTCCTTCCCATGAGCTAATAGAATCTTTTAGCATCATCTATCTATTGATTCCACAACAACCCCCCTTTACTTTTTCTTTTAAAAGTGAAAGGAACTCCCCCTACTAAAATTTCAATCCTAATGCCTATCCTATATTTCTTGAACCTAATGCTAATTATTATTTACCTTAAGGGAGTTGGGGGTTTGATATTGATTCATGATCATCTTGGATGAGTTTTTTCTTGGAGGATTTTCTGAATGAATCACTTAAATTCTACATCCTCTTGCTTGTATGTTGTGCTTATTATCTTTATATTTATGTTTTCACATGTTGATAATCCTCTTTTGTTTCAAAAACATGACTTGAATTTCAAAATCACCAATCCTTGTTTTGAGTTTTATACATGGAACATGAAATTTTCAAGTCACTTATCTACATCCACCCATGATTATCTTTTATAAGTGTGTTTATGGAAGGGAGTACAATTTTTATGTTGTATTGGCAACTGTCCCTTTAATCGTGTAATTGATCTCATCATTTATGTGGTTGCAGGAGCAGGTTGGTAGGGCCACTTCATTTATGTGACCAATCTAGCCTTGAAATACATGTGGGGGAACCCCTTGATTCTTATATAGAACCTTGACCTTGATCCTTACCAGGATTCCCCTTATCAGGAAGAGAATTAACTTGGATTACAGCTGCACCAAGATCTGAAGCTCACAAGGCTATTGGATCAACCTTTCTCATAGGCCTGTCTCTGAGCCTCTTCATATTAATTTATATCGGGTTCCTCTTTTGACCTTCCCTCTCTCTGGAAACCTAGGAAAAATACCTATTGATATTCTTGGTTGTAGGTCCTTATCGTGTCGTTGTCTCATGCTCGCTCACTATCTGACACAATTAGTATCATGCATTGTAGCCTAGCATAAAGATGTTGGTTGTGGAACCTGATTATCTTACTAAAAGAAAACCCTCTTTTATGAGGAATTGTATTGTGGCTAAGTGTGTAGTAGAGTGCATATTGTATTCTGAGAAATGAGACTATGAGAGAAATAAGAGAAATTTAAAATAGATGTGTTGTAGGTTGTATCCCTTCATTTGTAAGATAATAATAAAGGAAGGACCTGGCAATTTCTATGGTGGACGTAGCCCAAATTGGGTTAACCATGTATACATTTGTGTCTCTATTGTATTTTGTATCTTTTGTGTTTTATTTCCACATTTTTTTATTTTATTTCTCTACAATCCTGTTTTTCTAACAAAATACATATTCCTTGATCTAGTCGTATTCCCTCTCCTTGCAATCTTATCAAGTCTTCCCTTGGAAATTTTCATCTTGACTAGATTGACATGTGTCATGTGCTCAATTGGAATTGATCTCCTTTCATCATCTGAGTCACTATTTCTGACATTGATTTGTCGCATGACATGTCATCTTTCTTCCCCTTGGTTTTCTTCATTCGTTGCATTTGAATATGTTTGTTCTTGATCGCCATACCACCTAGCTACCCATCAACACATGATTACTTGAAACCTACCTAGTATACCTTGCTCCTATTTTGGCCCCTAGGTGCATAACCATGACTGGTGGAACCACAACGGACATGGAACCTTGACTCATATGTAATTTGGCCTTATTTTCCTAATTTTTATTTTTATTTTTTAATATAATTTGTATATTTTTATTTTTAATTTTATTTATTTCTTCTTATTTTATATTTATAGTCATTTATTGTTTTTGTAATTATTTATTTCCATTTCACCCTTAATTTTTCAAAACTACGTGGTTTGATTGCACATGGCATTTGCCCATGGTTTGTTGTTCCCCATGGTTTTCCCTAAAGTTACACTAGATAATTATGTTTACATGGGGTAATCTAAGTTCACAATGTTTTTTTACATGGGTCAAATATGTTTTTACATGGATAAACTATTTGTTTTACATGAATAAATTATTTGTTACATGTGGTGTTTTGCATAAAACCTAATGTATTATGTGCATCCTCACTCTCCGAAAAACTACAAATATTTGACTTTTCATATACTAGCAACAACCAAATTAAGTAAAAAGTGGTTGATATACGCCGATCAACACCATTAATTAAAAAAAGTGGAAAATGGCATCGATCGACATATATCAACCACTTTTTACTTAATGTGGTTATTGCTAGTTGACAACCAGCATGCATGGTCACAACCATGAATATATTTATACATTTTAAATGTAATAATTAAATATTATTTAGTAATTAATAAATTATTATTTAATTCATATTTACTTCATGATAAGTTACCTGAAAAATTACCAACTAAGATACACCTACTATCTTCATGGAATCCCTACCTCTCTTGAATACCTTAGGAACTATATGAATATTTTTTTTAATATCTCTACTAAAACCCATCGAGAGGGGCATTAATTAATATTTTTAGGGGGGGGATTACCCATTGGAAGCATGTGCGATCGGAGTGTATGGACTCATCGAAGACTCAATGTTTTACATACATTCAAGTGCATCAAACTTTGTTTAAAATTAAGGTTTACATTTTTTGTATTATTCAATATTAATTTTGGAGCCCTCATCGTCAGAGTGACCCATTAGAGAGCCATCCATTTACGATCATCGGAAGGATTATCCATCGAAGCATACGTGCCTCACAACTAACCTTAAACCTGATTTGTATTAACATGTTAATATTTGGCTTAAACTTTGGTTGGCATTTTTTTTATTTTTTGGGATTTTAATTGATTTTTTATTTCACATGAGTAATGGGGAATATTTTATTAATTTTGTTTCCGTGGAAAGGATTATCCTTACCCATCGAAAGCAAGGAACCACATTAATGTTATATCCCATTGGAATGTTTTACCATTAGATTCAACTCTCCCCTCCACAATGGAGGAGCATTATTTTAATGTTTTCCATGAACCTTGGGCTATTTAATATTTTGGTTTTTTATTATTTTATTAATAATTTCAGGTGGGTGGGAACTGGGATTATTATAATATTTTAATAAAAAAAATTACCCCATTGGCATTTATCTTAAGACAACCCTTCCTACTTTTCCGACACCTTTTCCTAAAAACCTTGGGATTATTATAATATATCTCGGAATTAGGCTTTTCAAAAGTATGAGACCTTAATTGCATTTATTATAATATTTATTTTGGAGAGTGTGCACCTATAATAAATGTTATTTTAATATTATTTATAAACCATAGGGTCATGTACCATCATAATGTTATAGTCGAAGTTGGAAGTTACTGAGGTTTACCATGAGATTAATTATTTTTTTATTTCATTTCATTTTTATTATTTTCCTAATTTCTAGAATAGTAATTGACTAAAATTAAATTACAAGCCCTGCGTCCTATGCCTTTTCCAGGTTATTATACAAATTAGCTAAAGGGTATAAAGCATATTTAAAACATTCAGTTTTGGATTTCCTTATGCATGTGGGATTTTTATTTGCAAGTTAAAGATCAACGACCCAAATTCACCCACACGAAGGTCAAAGGCCAATGAGCAGTGTTTTTCAAACGTGCATATCTTCAGATACAAGTGTCAGAATTGATCCCATCATACCTCGTTGGAAATGTATCAAGACAAAGAATTTATTGTGAGAAGGATTCAAACCAAAATTGTGACAGAGAACACCAGAAAATGTAAAAAATAGGTCACGAATTTGGGGAAAAATTGATTGTGTGAACTTCAGATGGCCATATCTGGAGCTATAGGAAACGAAATTAGGCCCATGATAGCTTGTCGGAAATATAGAAGAGGGTAGAACATGATATCATAGAAAGTATTGATATATTTAGGGAGGAAGTTCTTAGAAAAAATGTAAAATAGAAGAGGTCTAAATTAAATTGGAAAACAGGTTGTGTTGTGTTCAAGAAGTCATATTTGAAGCTACGAGAGTCCAAATCGGGCCTGCAAGAGCATGATGGAAGAATGATATGGAATGATATTATTCAATAAGCTAACACAATAAATACCTAGAATAACTCGAGGAACAAAAGAGGACACCAATGAGAGGAGTTAATAATATTTTTTTAATGAATATCATTTGTAAACTACCTTAGGGTGAAAATTACCACCCATGATTCTCTTCAACTTCTGTTTATAATGCTCACATGTTCATTTTAAAAAATGTAAAAGAAATTCAAAATGTAAAATGAGAAAACAAAGAGAAACAAAATAAACATCCACAAGATTTGAAAAGTCTCTCTTGTCTTATAAAAGAGGACTCATTGGATGTAATAAGGGGCTTTTCCCATTATATAAAATGGTAATACTCTTACTTTTGAATATAAGAATAGCATACGTTATTTTTTGAAGTCATAACTATTTTCAAATGCTTGTGAGATTACTCTACACATGTATTATTGTTTAAGTTTTATGGGTGTTGATCATATGGACTATTTGTGTGCTTATTATTTAGAATTCTTGTGTTGTTGTGATTTCTAATGAGTATATGGATGATGTTACAGGTATCCTCTATAACTATTTGAGATGATATCTGAAATGTTTTTGTTTAAATATATTCTTGGCTTCCATGAAATATTTCTATTGTCAAAATATCACCTTAAATTTCGCTCATCTATTAGTTTTTCTCCCATGGGATAGGTTACAAGTAGTTAAATTAGATTAGTTTGATTTCAGTTAGATTAGATTTAGAATTAATTAGAACTTTTTGGGGGACAGTTCATTGTATTTCCCCATTTTATATTGTTAGGAAATGAGGAACACTTCCACGTTAATCAGGAAAGTGAATGACAAAGAAAACACACAGTACACAGATATTTTACCCTGGAAACCCAAATAAGGAAAACCAACATTCCTTGAGCGTTCTTCTCTATTCTTGTCTTATTCATTCAAAATAAAAGGTTACATGTCTAACCTTGGTTCACACCTAAGACACAATCGACATCATACCATCTTTCTTTACACAAGATGAACCATATAGCCAATTAGGCTTACATCTACATAACCAACAACCTCTACGATTATTGATTATTTAAGATTAGTTATTCATCATCCTTTGCAACATTAAAACAAACCTTCTTTATAGGCTTTACAGTATGAGAAACCCTAAATAAAAGGCGCCCAAAAAAGGTTACAAATCCATGTAGATCATTGGCTACAAATCTCGTGAATCTTGAGATTTTGTTACAATTGACTACCAAGTTGGATTACTAATCAGTCTTCAGTCGATTTCCATACGCCCGCCTATTGACCTCTTGTCGATCTACCTCTGTGAATTTACCTAGTTGAGCCACCTTGACCTTCGACTTGTTGTCGATATCTTTGACTTCGTCTTTACCCGGTTAAACCACCTCGACCTTCGACTTGTTGTCGATTCCTTCAACTTCATCTTTACCCGGACAAACCACCTTGACCTTCGACTTCAACTTTTAGTCGATCCACCTCAACTAGACTTTCAATGCAAAGAATATAACAACCCAACACTTCTTTCAATTCTTAGTGGAAACAAAGCCCACATATTGGTCGGAAACGCTACACCAAATGAGAATAGGTCTAATTGGGACCTGCCATTGAAAATTCTCCCTTACCTTCTTGATAGGCCAACTGGACTCGTCAACACTATCCAAAATTTTGGTGTGACAACAATAATTGTGAGCATATTTTTTAGGTGCACTTGCAAACACTGAAGAGCATGTATTGCAAGTCCAAAGATACCATTGATTTAACTTATGAGCCACTTTTATCTGAGGAAAAGTTGAATCGTCAAAGTGCCTTATTTATCATGACCATGAAAACACAAATTATAAAGGATTGAGAGGAACCAATTAATATAATTCATTGTGGAAAAGGCTAAGTCAAAATCGTCAATTATGCAAGAATGTCTCTGAATATGTAACCATTGTAAATATAGCTTTGGTTTTGATAATTGGAAGCATTGACGATGATGTTACTGATGATGTTACTTTAGTAGGCTAGAATATGTAAAGAACATCAAAATAAATAGACTACATAAAAATTTAGTTTTATTCCTTTGAGCATATGAACAAAATTTGTATTCATTGGATACTTTTCCTTATGATTCAGTTCTTGAAAAATGGAAAGCGAAAGGGAGATACAGAATGTATAATAATGATGAACTCTAGCTATTCTAAGTTTGGACTAAATTGCACCATATGAATTTTGAAGATTTGTTGTGAGGATTTTTTATCATTTGAAAAATCTTTATGGATTATCAAAAATTTATAACCTTCATTTATTTACTCTACTTCCAAATGCCTTATGCTTATAAATTTTGCCTTCTCACATAATTTCCATGGTGAAATTTTGACGTGTCTTTGTGAGCCTTATAGAACTTTTTCTTTTATTTATTATAGAAGTTTGGTGTATATCTCAATCACAAGTAAAATATTTGGATCAACTTGGAAAGTCGCAGATTTAGGTTTTCTCCCATTAAAATATGATCTTGATTTATATGATGTACTTAAGTAAAATATTTGGATCAACTCGGAAAGTCGCAGATTTAGGTTTTCACCCATTAAAATATGATCTTGTTTTATATGATGTACTTACTTCCTAGTATAAATTGTACTTACAATACAAGTAAATTTTGTTCCAGGGACTAGGATTTGAAATCTATGCTTCAAATTGGATGTGTCTCTTTACATGTCTATCAAAAATGGGTGAATTCTTAAACATGCCTATGCAAAATAGAATTATCCACAACAAAAGTGAGTATCTACAACAACAAAAACAATGAGTATTCTTGAGGAGTATCTAAAACAACTATAAAAGGAGGTAATTCTTAAGCTATATTTTGTTGACAAAACTATTTAAACATGGATATGCTTGTTGGTTTATAAAAGATGTTCTATATTATCCAAATTTCAGGGGTGTTTTCTTTTGTGACAAGAAGGGTGTTATATTTTGTGTTGATTTTCTTAGAAAATTAATCATGCTTAATCAATAATGAAGGGTGTTATCTTTTGTGTTGATTTTCTTAGAAAATTAATCTTGCTTAATCAATAATGAGAATTATATATGGGCCATGGTGAGTTGACGTCTAGATTGGATTATGGCTCCTTATTTTGTACTAGTTAGATATAGAATACCATGAATGTAAGAAGGGATTGGCCCTACCATGAATGTAAGAAGGGATTGATCCAATAGTGAGACATTAGATCTAGGCAATAGATATCCATGAAATATACCTAGCATCTTCTATATCCATAATTTAGGGAATGTTAAACACAACAACATTGTGAGTTTCCCCAACTGTTGGGCGTTTATCAAATAAGTTATCAACTATCCCAGAAAATGTATTAGAGACCTCTCTAGGTGGGGCATTCATATCCTTTAATAAGTTATCAACTATCCCAGAAAATGTATTAGATACCTCTCTAGGTGGGGCGTTCATATCCTTTGTGTAGTTTCCTTTGAAATATGCTACCTAGAACTTCAAACTTCTCTTAATAGATTGGGTGTTCCCTCCTTGAGTTGTTTCTTAATGATAGGGCATCCTGTAGAATCTACCAGCAAACAAATCTTCAAAGTATGCCTTCTATTCTGGTATATGAGAAATTGGTTTCTATTCAATTTCTAGGCATTTTATGAGAAGGTTCAGATTCAACCACTAGAGCCTTCTTGTCCTTAGACAAATCCTCAATCAAAAGTCACAATATGCTCTTCCTGACCATGATATCAACAATATGGGATAAGCTTCTTCTCCCTAAATATGTGCTAAATATAGAAGAAAAAGAGAGCATTTATATTGTTGTTGGAAATCCACCACAAGCATATAAGTCCTTGTTAAGGTCAAATGATGGAATTTTGGAGCAGGGCATCTGATTTTTGAAAGTTCTTGTTCATGTTTTTATCTACTATTTAAAGGTGAAAACAACCTACAAATTGCCCTTTACATGATACTAAAACAATGTACCAACAACCTCCATGAAGGATGGCAAAGTAATGTTTGTCGCACGAGCTTAAGAATGTGCAGGACATAGGAAGAAATGTCTTCTAAATAATTGACTTTAAGAATGAATTACTTGAGCTCCATGGTGACTGCAAAATTCCATAAATCATCAATGATAGTGAAATTTAAGAAAAGACTATCTACTACTTTACTAATGTTTGAAATAGTTTCCAAAGTAGTAGGGAAAATTCCATCTAGCTTTCGATCTTCAAAAATAATGAGACAACCTACGCCCTAATCAAGTGTACCAACAATTTTTCGCTCCAAAATCATCTGAGACAACTTATTTCCATACTATCCATGGGAAATCCAATCAAATATTCTATATGCAATATTTCAACCCTTTAAAAAGGCTCTTTTAAATGGTAGAAGTTCTACTTCAGAAGGGTGTCATATAGAGAGGACAATTGTCTATGAACAATGGGGTCTTCCACTAGTTGTACCTAGTAATTTTTAGTGTAACTTCAAAATATTTCAAAGAGCATCTTGAGTGTGCATATGCAAAATCCTTCATGACGTCTAACTCCACTCCCATGTAGAGAATCCCTGCCTTTGAAGAAACAATCCTCTAAAATAGTGTCTTTATAATTCCTATACACTCCGTTTTTTAAATCTAAATGTATAAGCACAGAAAGAGGGAAAGCCAGGCTAAGTGTATTAGCACAAAAAGAGGGAAAGTCAGGCTAAATCAATGCTCTGATATGACTGTTGACATAAAAACCATAGATCTGAATTATCAACATGCTAGATGAAAATACAATGTCATTAATATCCCAAAAGGGTGCCTTCCATAGTTGAAGCTCTATTAGTTAATGGGCTATTAGAACTTCTTTTGAACAAAAATGCATATGGGATTTATAAGTATAGTGTTCCAGAGAAAAATAAATTTGTCATTCAGATGAACCTCATTGTTTGTTATGCTATGATTGTTTCCAAACAAAGAGTATGTCAACAAAACCTCACAAATCAGACATCAAAAGAGCTAGAAAAATTACTACTGTAATTAAAATGTGAAAATATAGGTGGAATTCCCTATGCCAATTCCAAGAATATAAATCCCATCCCAGGTAATCTACTCATGCTTCAGCTTGAAAATAGGTTGTTAATGTGTACTTTGGCCACCTTATGCTCCACCTCATAAGCATATCTCTTTACATGCACTTAATGCCACTTGTCAGTTTGTACTTTACTTCGAGGTCTCCTAGCAGTTTTTAAAATCGTCGGGAGGGGAGCTCGAAATCCATACACAAGCGCCACATGCCATCTATTAAAACCATGGTTTTAAATTCAACCCCCCTCCATTAATCTTCGAACAAGTTTTGGGAGGATGAAATGATTTATAGCCATTTATCTTGAATCTTTATGAACCATCGGATTTAGGGCTAGCTCTTGGGCTTAGCTCTTGGACATATGAACACTCATCTCTTTTGTACCCAAAAGGGTGCTTGGTATTTCACTTATGGATTGGCGCATGGTAATGAGGTGGGTTTTGAACACAAAAGTTTTCAATTTGGCTAACATTGGATTTATACTTTAGCAATTGGAATTAGAGTTTACACTGGCATTATGATTATGAACATGCAAAAAATTTCATAACTGTGCAAGACTTGGGAAAAGACTCATTATTCAACATTCTGGCTAACATTGGATTTATACTTTAGCAATTGGAATTAGATTTTACGCTGGCATTATGATTATGAACATGCAAAAATTTTCATAACTATGCAAGAGTTGGGAAAAGACTCATTATTCAACATTCTGGGCATTCAACTATGGAAACATTTATAACAAGGCTAAGGAACTAGGCTTGATGAAAGACTTTGGAATGTAAATGATGAGAGACAAATTATATAGGCTTACCATGTTTGAAGGTAAGGTTTGGGCTGACAGAGAATAGATGAGTTTTGCACAAATGTTGTAGGAAATCAAAAGATTTTGACTTGGTAAATTTATGTTACAACATGCACAATGCTACAAGTTGCATATTTTCACGAGTTACTCTATTTATTTGATGACCAGCATTGTGTCTAGATTATTTTGGTTCCAAGTGATGTTATACTCCATTGTAGATAAAATCCAGATCAATCATGCCACTATATAAAATTTCATCATCTAATGTATATATATTGTATTATTTTATTGTTATACACAACAGACAATAGATAATAATGATTACTAGTTGTATTTGTCAAAACTTGAAATTTCTCAATATCTGAACCTATGAATGGATATGACAAGAACACTTGAAAGTTTTCAATATCCGAAGTTGTAGGGATCTAGGTTTTCTAGAGAATTTTGGGGTATTTAGACTCCTAAGAGATTATTTCAATTGACCTATTCATGGGATACCAATATAAAAGTGTGGTTGCCTATTTTTTTATATTTTAACAAGAAATTGGTGAAACATCATCTAAGATAAATTATTATTTTTTAAAAGAAATATGATTTGATCACCAAATACTTCGATAAGTTGTGATTTATATGGTTTGAAAAACAAAACATTGCTCCCAGGTTCTATCTAGAGTAGGAAAAGGGGTGTATAGCCCCTATTTCTTCATGGTGGTTTTGGGAATGGTGAAGGAGTGCAGGATCTAATGTACTTGTGGACATGTTTTCAAAGCTTTGACCAATAGAAATTCTTTTGTAGTACTGCCACTATTTGTTTCTACACCAAAGTGGCATGTTGCCTAGTTTTAATGAGCTTCCCAAATCAACTTTACACACTCACTTGAAGGAACATAGATATGGCTCAAATGGCATAGCAGTCCATCCTGAAGATGAAATTATGGAACTATCTTTCCTACACTCAATTTTTGATAGGTAGAAACAAAGTTAGAGTCACTATTGTATAATTATGTCCACCTGAACATCTCATGCCTGTGTGCGTTAAGAATTGTGGTTAGTGACACAACCGGGGGTCAACTAAGACAATATGTGATATGGTTGGTGCTACCCTTCTTGTACTTGATGTTCAGGTGGTGCAATTGCTGCAGGTATATGGACCAATTGTGATGGCAATCATTCTATAACTTTTCCTATGTCTGCATGAATTGCAGAGGCCTGTGATCAATGTAGATGATGTTTCCTTCCCTACAATGTAATTATTTCACTGTCAACATACCTACACAATGGAGTACATCTCTTTGTCATAGGTGGGGTATCCATGAACAACATTAGATAGTGTTTCACTGTGATAGGTCACTATATTTCCATGTTGATTGAGTACTACACCGATATCATAATATGAAGCATTTATCTCAATCTCAATTTTTTTGTTTCAAGTATGGAAGAATAAGGATTGGTGCTACACAGAGGTGGAATTTAAAATCCTTGAATAATTTCTATTGGGGCATGACCTAAACAAACTTGGAATTTTCTCCACCCTTTTTCACCTAGCTTAGGACATAAGTGATATGAGAGAACCCCAACACAAACCTACAATAGAAGTTGGAGAGGCCCAAGAAGCTGTAGGGCTCAGTCAATGTCTTCAAGGATAGATAATCGTGGATAACTTGGATCTTGGATGGATTCACATGCACACCCTTCTCATCCACGATGTATCCCAAATATTGGATTCTCTGCAAGTTGAAGGAACACTTCTTCAAATTGGAATATAACATGTTCTATCACAGGGTGCCCAAGATTTGTTCAATGTGCTTCAAATGTTCCTTCCATGTTTTTCTAAAGATGAGGATGTCATTGAGATATACAACCACAAAGGATTTTGTGAATGGGTGTAATATATCATGCATCATCTACATGAATGTGTTTTTGGCATTAGTCAAGATGAAATGCATGACCAGTCACACAAGAATACCTTCTTTAGACTTGAAGGTTGTCTTCTATACATCAGTTTTCGCAATCGACATCTGGTGGTAGCTTGGCTTCAAATCAATCTTACTAAAAAAATTGGTTCCCTTTCGTTGATCAATAAGATCATCAATCTAGGGGATTGGGTACCAATTCTTGACTACGATCTTGTTCAAGGCTCTGTAATCAATACAAAGTCACCATGTCATGTCCTTCTTCTCTACTAGAAAAATTGGGCTCCCACAAGGTGAGGAGCTTGGTCTGATGTGACCCTTCAGAATTAGTTCTTGGATTTGGAATTTGATTTCTTCATTCTCCATAACATAATTCCTATATATAGGTCCATTAGGCAAGAGGATCACTGGGTTTCAAATCAATTGATTTATTTACCTAATAGTGCAAAGGCACCCAAGTAGGAGAGGAAAATATGTCTTTGTGCTCTTCTACTATATTGTCCAACTATTGTTGTTGTGTAGAGATACCTCAAGTAGAGGCTTTGGTGGTTGCA
The DNA here is from genome assembly GCA_009831015.1 of Picea engelmannii. Taxonomy (NCBI): domain Eukaryota; kingdom Viridiplantae; phylum Streptophyta; class Pinopsida; order Pinales; family Pinaceae; genus Picea; species Picea engelmannii. The sequence goes on along the minus strand of ML777021.1, from coordinate 5,032 downwards.
GTGACCTTCCATTTACCTTCTGACTAGACGATAAAGAGGAAAAATCTCATGGTTTGAGAGACCACCTTTCTTCATTTCTTCACGGAGATTAAGGAGATCACAGTAGTTGGGACTACCTTTGATACCTTGTAGAGTTGACCTCCCAAAGTAATAATGACACTACATGGCCTAGATTCATAAATAACATAATGCTTCCACATACATGGTTATCCTAAAATAACATCACAAAATTCAAGGGGAGGAACATCACAAACTTGATTAATTGGGTTGTTTGTCATTGATGTCAACCCTTGAAGAAAGTTTGGTAGTGAACTATGGTAGAACAAAGGTTTGGGTAATGGACCCAAGTTTGTTTGATGGATAATGGTACGTGTTTTGATATATTTGTAGGTAAAACTATTCTAGATGGATAGTACATGTCATGCCATTTCTGGTGGTATGTGGAACATCACATAACTCCTCACTATTAGAGAGTTATGGCCATGTGAAGTTGGAGGACCCTCATGAGTCATCTAGAAGCCCCAAAAGGTTAAAGTAGTCAAAGTGTTTACAAAGAATAAATTATTTAAATAATAAAGTGAAGTGATGAGTGTGCTATAAGTCAAACAGGATGAAAAAGAAATTATTTAAATAATAAAGTTAATGGAGAACTTACTAATTATGAAAAGTGGTTAAGTTAAGTGGACAAGTGGTTATAAGTGGGTTAACCCTAAAATAAGGAAAGTGGGTTAATATGGTTAGAAGATAACCCCTTGAGGAAGATACATAAAAGTATAAATAAGAGGCAAGGGTCTCTCATTCAAATCACACTTGAATATCATTGAATATCTATTTTTGTGAAAGGTTATTTGGGCAGGTATCATTGATAGAGAAAAAGTGCAGCAGGAAAAGTGTGGCAGGAAAAGTGTGGCAGAAAAAAGTGCGGCAGAAAAAAGTGTGGAAGAAAAATTGCAGCAAAAAAAGTGCGGCAAGAAAACTGTGGAAGAAAAAGTGCAGCAGGAAACGTGTGGCGGAAAAATTGCGGCAGGAAACCCATGGAAGCAAAAGTATAGCAGGAAAAGTGCGGCAAAAAAATCGCAACAGGAAAAGTGGGACAGAAAAACTGCAGAAGAAAAAGTGCGACAAAAAAATCGCGATAGAAAAATCACGGCAGTGGATTCGCGGAAACAAAATGATACAAGAAGAAAAAAGGGTATGGTTTTCATATGTGTAGTGTTCAATTTATGAATCAAGTTGAGGGTTTTCCTTGTGAATATGTTGGATTCCCTCTTGGGATTTTATGACTTGTTGTAGAGTTGATCTGAGGCAGGTCTACTAAACTTTAGTATTGGTTCATGTTTGAGGGATTTTGGTTGAGGTACGTTATTGAATTTATTGGTACAGATAAAGGTTGTATAACAGTGAGGTTCTAGCACATGCTTTGAGGTGCAAACTTGTGGTATAGTGTTTGAGGTATATGTGATCAGATTAGATTTGGATGATGAAATTGATGAGGGATTTTGGTTGAGGTACATGTTGGGTACATGGTTGAGACAAGTAGTTGATGAGTTGGCACATACATGAGGTGTATATATGGGCACTTGTTAGTAGTATTGTTGACACATGGTTTATGGATGATGTAGCATACTTGTCTTGGTATATTATTAGAATCACATATTGATGTTGGTGATGATTATGAGTTGTTGTTATATGTTTGGTTGATGCACATCTTAGTGATATTGTGCATATGGTTGAGAGTTGTCTTGGTGATTGATCTTGGTGAATAGATATGATTTAGTTGATAAGATTGATGAGACAGTTTGTTGTGATAGGTTGTTTTAATAGGTTATTGTGACAGGTTATTTGTATAGGTTTGGTGCATGGTTGATGCACTTGTTTATGGTACATGTTGAAGTACAGGTTGATGTAGGTTGATTAGTACAAGTTTACAGCAGTATATCTCACAGTGATAATGTGACAATGGTTCCATCATTCTACTTATATTTCAAGGTGGTCAGAAGAGGCAAGGGTAGGTGGTCGTAGCCACCTTCCAGTTGTAGCCAAAGAACATAGGGAGTTGTAGCCTCCTTCTGGTTGTAGCCAGAGAATTGGGGAGTTGGAGCTTCCCTTAGGTTGTACATGAGAAACTAGGGGGTTGGAGCCTCCTTCCAGTTGCAATTGGAAAACAAGTGAGTTTGGTGCTTCCAATGAATGTAATTCTTAAAGACATATAAGAAAAATCATTATGTGGTTTTCTCCCTCTTTAGGTTTCCATGTAAAAAAATGGTGTATTGTGTATGTGTATGATTGTTCATTTGTTCATTGTTTATTTACTCTGCAGCTATTAAATGATAATTCTACATTGATATAACACTTTCATTTTGTGGTTAAAAATGATTGAATTTCTCTAGTATTGATTCACCCCCCCTCTCAGTAATCCAACAATTGGTATCAGAGTCGGTTCCTTCAGGAAACAGTTTAACCACTGGAAGCAGATCATGTATTATTCTGAGAATAGAGTACCAATGTTTAATGGTCATAATGTTTTTAAGTATGAGATGTGGATCAGATGGACAAAAGTATTTTTACAAGCACGGGGACATTATATTTGGCTATCAGTTATTACAGGATATGATAGTTCAAAAAGGGCAAAGACTGTAGCCAAGAAGGAATTGAAGAAGAATAACAAAATAGATATGGATTTCATCTAGAAAGGATTACCTAATTTGGTAAGAGAAAACATTGGTAAATGTTCATTAGCTAAAGAACTTTGGGATAAGTTACATGACATATATTCTTCACCTATCACAGATTTAGAAAATGCCAAAGAAGATGCAGATACAGATCAAGAAGAATTATGTCCACCATATCAAATAGATTTAGAAGATGAAGAGTACATAATCACCAGAGGTATGTTGTTTTTCTTTAATTGTGAAAAACGTGGAGATCTTGAAATAAAATGCCATGAAGGAAATGAGACAGAAAAACTAATTGAAAAGGAAGACAATTATGAAGCAGAATTGATTAGTGCTTTAGATGAACTAAGAGAAGAAAACAAGTCACTCAAGAAAGAATTGATGAAACAAAAGGAAAGTGTTCACATTTTTTTAAAATCCCAACAGGTCATCAAGAACTTAAGAAATCAGCTAGAATAAGCCAGAAAGATCAAAGAAAATATTGAATATCAAAAGTAGTATTTGGAAGCCAACATAGAAGGATAAAAGGAAGAAGCAGAAATGAGAGAGAAGATATTGACAGATCATCTTAAGGAAAGAACTAATGATCTAAACCAGCTTGAGGCAGAGTTTGGTTAAGAAGAGAAAGGACTTGAAGAAGAAATAATCACATTAAAAATTTAGCTTGAAGAAGCGAAAAGAATAGAAGAAGTCATGGAGTCTTAGATAATGAAGAAAGAAGAAGAGCTTGAGAAGCTTGAAGAAAAAGTTGTCACATTGAGAAGTAAAATTGTCAAGCTCAACAAGAATGTTGAAGAGACAAAAACATCCACATCAGTTATAGAGAATGAAGAGAAGCACTCTAGGTTGCTAGAAACGAAGAATGAAGAAAATAGAAAGAGTTATGCAGAAGTACTTAAAGGAAGGAATCATGGTCAACCAGAATCTAAGAAAACTATTGAAGATACATCTTCAAGAAGACCATCCATGTTCAAGCCACAAAGAATCTTCAATCATGATCATGATTAGTCAAGGCAGAAATTTAGAAGGACTACACCACAAAGAAGATCATTCACTCCCAGGTATGCAAATTTATTTTATGGTCATTGTTTTTATTGTACTAATTTTGGGCATAAGGTTGTAGATTGCAGGGATTATAAAAGAAATATTCAAGCAAGAAGTGCCTATGTGGCCCCGCATAACATTGAATGTTACAAATGTCATAACTATGGACACATCGCTAGTGATTGTAGAAGCATGATCGATACTTCCATGAAAGAGAACAATGATATCATATATAAGAAAGTATGGATAAGGAAACATAAAGAACATGTGAACAAAGACTAGGTACCAGAGATCGCAAGATTGGCAATAAAATGAGATGAAGAAAATTCTACAGAGAAAAATAAAGATGTCAGATATAGAAAGGTTTGGAAAATAACTGAAAAAAAAATAAGGACAGGTAAATAAGGAACAGGTTCAAGAGATTTCACTTTCAGGCGGTGTAGTGAAAGATGAATCCACAAAAAAAAAAAAAAAAAGTCAGAACTCAGAGAGATGATGAATCTACCAATGAAGATGATGATGAATACACATCGGAGAAGGAACTGTTTTGAGCCATACAACTTAGAGACTCCCGAGTAACATGAATATTAGACAGGGGGAGTCTATGCAATAGCTATGACAGACCAAAGAACCATCCTTCGAGCAACTTGCATAGTTTGAATAAACAGATCCAGAGCAATTAGTTAGCAAAATTACAATCAGTTATAGTAGTGAATACTTCATGATAGTACGATGATAAATGGGTCAACATTATGGAAAGTGTGCAGTAGAGTCTTGGACAGTATGGAAAGAGATGGATTCATAAGAAAATTTAGCAGGTTTGGACAGATATATGATAGTGGATGAGAGCATGGATTCATATATTGGTTCAAAGAGTGGTTCAGAGATAAAGGAACATTATCATAATGGATGATAATTACACAGAAAATGGCTCGAACAATGCTAATGGATTCAAAATTGATAGATATTTTTTGGACACATGCAATGCATACAATAATTCACATTCAAAATAGAGTAATGCTCAAAAACAACAATGACAAAAATTCCTACGAGCTATGGAAAGGAAGACCAACAAATGTGAAGCACTTCAGAGTATTTGGAAGAAAATGCTACATCAAAAGAAAATATGGAAGAATGGGAAAGTTTGACTCTCGTGTGGACAAAGGAGTACTTGTTGGTTACTCAAGTACAATGAAAGCATACAAGTGTTACAATCTGAGGTTGAACAAAGTTGTGGAAAGCATCAATGTAACAATTGATAAAACAGGTGGACAAGAATTAAAGGAAGAAGAAAATGAATCAATGGAACAACT
>ML777020.1:1222199-1236952 GCA_009831015.1 Picea engelmannii | reverse complement strand
AAGTCAGAACCCAACTTGCTAATCTTCAACAAACTCTTAAGAACCATGTACTACTCGATTTCAGAATCCAACTTGCTAGTCTTCAACAAACTCTTAGAACCATATATACTCTATTTCAGAATCCAACTTGCTAGTCCTGTCAAGTCAACATACTCTTAAAAACCACGTATACGCAGAGTAAAATATATTAGAAAATTCCAATAGGAACAACTGGAATTCTTAGGGTTTTGACTTTCTCTCCAGTAAGAACAGAAGTGCTTTTAGGGTTTTGACTCTGTCTCAAATGGGGTGTTGTGCCTTCAAAGGTTATCAAACAAACAAATATTCGAGCTTTCAAAATATTTCGAATTCAGATAACTATAATAACTTTTACACAAGTAGAATTTACAGAATCAAGACGACACTGTATTTTCATATTTTTAATATCATCAGCTAAGAGTACGCGTTAATTTGTTGCATTATATGCTAACATATTTAGTACATTTGTTGTACTCATATCTAGCACGTTACGAAACATGGCGCATTTTAGAGATCCGGCTATACATATAAAAGATGAGTCAGACAAGCCTACAGCATTGCACTAAACTGGTGTCTGCATCAAAATGGGTTTAACTTCAACAATCCATTGAAAAGGCAGTTCCATCGGTCCTGAGATGCCCCTCCAGGAAAAAAGCAGCGTTGTGAGGATTAGGACTATCCATAACCACGAACTGCATTTCTTCAGATGGCTTCCAGTGGCGCTTACGTTGATTTATAAACCAGTTATTTATTTGCTTCTGATCCAGCCCGGTAGACTCTGCCAATGCTATCTTCTGACTTTCCTGCATAGAAAACAGCTTATCTCTGTCAAAAAGAAAAAACACTGAGCCCACATTTAAGAATACTTGGTCAGATCATTAATAAATCATACCGAAGGATATGGCCACTTATAGTTTCTGGTCCACCAATCAAGCAACTTTTGCCTTGCTTCCTTGGGGAGTTTTCCCTTCTTTTTCTTCTTAAGAAATTCTTGCTTGAGACTGCTCAAGTACCCACTATACTTGCGCAAGAGTTGATCTTTTAATTCCCGGTCTTCTGCATGGGGATCTACTTCATGAAACTCCACTTCACCTCCACTACCGTCTTCCTCTTCTGATGATGCTGCTCCATCACCTCTTTCGTCACCTTGATCTGTAGCGTTTGTTTGTTTGTTAGGACAATAAAGTATGCTTTAGGATATCAGTTGAGAAAACATGCAACGAACAAAGAACTTTGAAACCCAATTCCATAGTTGAAAAGCTACCTTTTGTCAGCTACGTACTGTCAAATTATGAAACAACTTTCTTCATCTAGTAGAAATAATAACTTGTAAGATTTTCACAATTCCAAGGCATACATTAAGGACCACATACACTTGAAAAATAATCTTTCTTAACAGTGTGAAGAGTCAGAGAAATGGAGATCTAACCTATACAAAGAACAAAGAAATTGCTCCGTGCCCTTAACAATAGAACACGTTCGCTACTTTCCACGATTTCTTCAAGTCTAAATACTTGCACACAAAAATTACACGATATGGACGGCATTTGTTTTTCAACTTTTTCAACTAAATATTTATTAGAACAGCAAATTCATCAGAATTGTTTTTTCCAACTCCGGCCCACATAGTGTGAACTGTTTGGGTTGGGAGGGCTGAAACTGCCTCCAGTACAACCTTCCTCCTCGGTGGGCATCATGCTTGCGAATCAACAAGGTACGCAAACCGGTTTGTTGATACACATATTACTTTGAAAAATATACTTGACAGAAAGATTGCTAATTTCATCTTAACAACCAACAAAATCTTCTTGAAATGGGGGATTTTACGTAGATAGAAATTTGTGATACATCAACATAAACCTACATCGATAATACAAATTATGTTTCATCTGTCCATAAGGTGTGTAACTCATAGAATCTACTATATTAGACGTGCTAAAATATTAAATAAATAGACCAAACAATTGTTGGAAAAATGCCAACCAATTTCTCATGCTGTCACATGCATATCATTGATATTTAAAATGTGCATGCATTCACTCTTTTGTGAACAATTTGTGTAACTGGTGGATCTTATTATAATCAGTTTGTCTAATTGTTTGAGAGATGCTATATATACGAGCATATCCATAGAGGTGATGGGTGTGTAGAGTGCAGTGTGTAGTGCGTGGGAGCAAGACGCAATACTGAGGAGAGAATGGTTGTATGTCTGTGATTGGATATTGTAATTCTCCCTTGAATAATAAGAATACGGATTATCATTGCCCATGTTTTTTACTCGTATTGGGTTTCCACATAAATCAGTGTGTCAATTGTGTGAGAGCACAACAGGTGAGCCAAGGCGAATTGTGTACATATTTCCTATGAGCGCAAGAACCTTTGGATGTGCTTTTGGCATGCAAGGACAAGCGGACCTAAGTACTAAGGAGCCCGGAAATTTTTTTGGGACCAGAGGGCGTGATCAAGTTCTCTTTAGCACACCGACGCTCTCTAGGCAGTGTTAGGGGCACGTCGGTGCTCCAACACTAACAAAATAAGAATTTCTCCCCCTTCAGCACGCCCAGTTCAAGCACACTGAGCGTCGGCGCGCCGACGCTCCCCATTCCACACTAAGAGCGCGTCGATTTCCAAATTCGACGCTCCCCAAGCAGCCTTAGAGGCACGTCGTTGCGCCCCAGACAACAGTAGAGGAGCGTTATCCTCTTAAAGCAGGAAAAGGTGCGTTTTTTGGGAAAAGGTATTTTTTGCCTCTCTGAGCAGAAGATTGACAAGAAATTTAGTGGCAAGAATAGCTCTGTGCTATGGACACTCAAGATGCACCTGCTTGTGCAACAAGTATTGCAAAAGGTGTTGGCTGGAAAGACAAAGAAACCGGCAAGCATGACAGATGAGGATTGGGGAGATATGGATGCAAGAGCTCTCAATACCATTTGTTTGTGTCTCGCAGATGAAGTGTTGTTTAACATCACTGAAGATGAGACAACAACACGTTTTTGGAACAGAATGGAGAGTTTGTATATGAAAAAATCCTTGGCGAACATAATCTTCTTGCAGAGGCAGTGGTACAACCTGTGGATGAAAGAAGGTACAAAAATTGTTGATCACTTAAATGTTTTCAATAATCTGATTTGTCAATTATCTAGTATGGATGTAACGTATGAAGATGAGGACAAGGCAATTACACTATTGTGTTTGTTTCCTGAGTCTTGGGATCATCTGGTCACATCTATGTGGTTTAGCTCAACATATGTCATTGATTATGACATTGTTGTGGGAGCTTTGTTGTCTGAGGAGATGAGGAAAAGATCCAATCAAGAAACCTCAACAACAGAAGAAATGGTGGTCACGGATCGATCTACAGAAAGAGGGAAAAATCAGAGGGGTACATCAAAGTCTAAGTCAAAAGGCAAGAAGAGTAAGAAAAAATGTTGGTTCTGTGGCAAATCTGAGAATCTCAAGAAGGATTGTTGGAAAAGACAGAATGTACCCAAGGAGGACTTCACAAAAGAAGCAAAGGAAGCTAATTTAGTTCAAACAAGTTCAGGTTCTGGTTCAGGTATGGTTGATGAAGTATTGTCTACTTGTGATGTTTCACATCAACATCAGCGTTGGTTATTAGATTCAGGAGCGTCCAGTCACATGTGTCTTCATAGAAATTGGTTCTCAACTTACCACTCTATTGATGATGATGTTATTTTTATGGGAAATGATTTTTCTTGTAAAATTGTTGGAGTTGGTAGCGTCTGGATTAAAATGCATGATGGTTCTGTAAGAACATTAACAGATGTAAGGCATGTAACCGAACTTAGAAAGAACTTGATATCCTTGGGAGTTCTAGATTATGTTGGTTACAGGTATACAACTCAAGGTAGAGTACTGAAGGTGTCCAAGGGCATCTTAGTAGTCATGGAGGCAAAGAGGATTGGGAACCTTTATCAGCTTGAAGGAAGGACAAAAAAAAATCAAGCAATGGTAGTGTTTGAAGGTGCAAGGGACTCTACTCGTTTATGGAATCGGTGTTTGGGTCATATGAGCGAGAAAGGTCTTAAGGCACTGGTTGATTGTAAGTCACTTCCAAGTTTAAGTTTCTGAATTTGAATTTCTGCAAGTATTGTGTTTTTGATAAACAGTGTAGATAGAAGTTTAAAACAGGAAGACATATAAGCAAATGTATTCTTGATTACATTCATTCAGATGTTTGGGGTCCATCCCCTACAGGTTATTTTGGAGGATCATCATATTTTGTGACATTTTTAGATGATTACTCTAAAAAGGTTTGAGTCTATTTACTTAAAAGAAAAGATGATGTATTTAATACTTTTAAGCAATTCATATTTTTGGTTGGAAAAAGCACTAACATGTCAATCAATTGTTTAAGAACAGATAATGGAGGTGAGTTCACATGTGTGGAATTTGAAAACTATTGCAAGGAAGCTGGGATCGAAAGATATAAGACCATGGTTTATACTCCTCAGCAAAATGGTGTTGTTGAACGCATTAATATGACTCTTCTAGAGAGAGCAAGGAGCATGCTCAATAGTGCCAAGGTGCAACAGGAATTGTGGGCAGAAGTAGTTTTTACAGTGGGCTATCTAATAAATCGGTCACCATCAACTGCAATAAACTGTAAGATTCCAGAAGAGGTATGGACAGGTCATTCGTGTGATTTTTCAAATCTAAGAATATTTGGTTGTGATGCTTATGCGCTTTTTTCTAAAGATCAAGATTCTAAGTTAGATCCTAGATCAAAGAGATATGTCTTTGTTGGTTGTAGTGATGGAGTTAAGGGGTACAGATTGTGGGATCCTACTAGCCACAAACTCATCATAAGCAGAGATGTAGTATTTGATGAATCGTCACTCTTAAAATCAGAACTCAACCATCTTCAGAAAGGGAGGAGCATGAAGACGTTCCAGAAGAAGAAGAAGATGCAGAAAATATCCATGAGATTGAGGATATACCTCAACCATCTCTAAGGAGATCTACACAGGTCAAGAATCCTCCTACAAGGTATGACGATTATGTTTCATCTGTGGCTTTGGATTTTATTGATGAAGAACCTAGTTGTTTTCAGGAAGCAATTAAGGTAACTGAAAGTGCTCAATGGAAAAAGTCTATGAAAGAATAAATGGATGCCTTAGAGAGGAATAAAACATTGGACATGGTAGAACTTCCAAAGGACATGAAGGTTGTCGGTTGCAAGTGGGTCTACAAACTGAAAAATGGTGTTGATGATAAAGTCAAAAGGTATGAAGCAAAACTGGTAGCAAAAGGGTATTCTCAAAAGGAAGGTATTGATTTTCATGAAATCTTTTCACCAGTTGTGAAGGTTGTTTTAGTTCATGTTGTGTTAGCACTAGTTGCTTTACTTGATCTTGAGTTAGAGCAGCTAGATGTTAAAACAACGTTTCTACATGGAGATTTGAATGAGGATATATATGGAACAACCAGAGATTTGAATGAGGATATATATGGAACAACCAGAAGGGTTTGTTCAAGATCGCAATAAGAGGTTTGTTTGCAAACTCAAGAAGTCATTTATGGCTTAAGACGGTCTCCCAGGCAATGGTACAAGAAGTTTGATTCCTTCATGGTGAACCTAAATTTTACAAGAAGTGAATATGATCATTGTGTTAACTTTGAAAAGTTGGAAAATGGCATGTTCATTATTTTGGTGTTATATGTTGACGATATGCTTGTGACAAGCAATAGCATAGTCCAAATCAACAGGTTAAAGGCTCAATTGGCTAGGGTGTTTCATATGAAGGATCTAGGAGCAGCAAAACAAATCTTAGACATGGAAATATACCAAAAAAAAAAAAAATGGTAAGTTGTGGTTATCACAACATAAGTATGTGGAGAAAATACTTATGAGATTCGGTATGAATGATATGAGACCCGTACAGATCCCTTTGGCTTCTCATTTCAAGATTTCTTTAGTTTTATGTCCTTGTAATGACGAAGAAAATGATTATATGTCTCATGTACCATATCTTAATGCAATGGGAAGTTTGATGTATGCGATGGTAAGTACTAGACCAAATATTTCACATGCATTTGATGTTGTTAGTATGTACATGGAAAATTTAGGTAAAGAGCATTGGGCAACAATGAAATGGGTTATTCGATATCTTAGAGGCACAAGTAATTATTCTATCACCTATAATGGTTCCAGTGATTTAATTTGTGGTTATAAAGATTCAAATTTTGCAGGTGACTTGGACAAAAAGAGATCCACTTCACGATATGTTTTTACTCTTGCAGAAGGACCTATTAGTTGCATGTCAAAGTTTCAAAACATAGTTGTTTTATCCACTACTAAGGCAGAATATATGGCTGCTTCACATAAATGTCATATTTTGTGACATTTATAGATGATTACTCTAGAAAGGTTTGGGTCTATTTACTTAAAAGAAACGATGATGTATTTAATACTTTTAAGCAATTCAAAGTTTTGGTTGAAATCAAGTGTTTAAGAACAGATAATGGAGGTGAGATCACATCTGTGGAATTTGAAAACTATTGCAAGGAAGTTGGGATCGAAAGATATAAGACCATGGTTTATACTCCTCAGCAAAATGGTGTTGTTGAACGCATGAATATGACTCTTCTAGAGAGAGCAATGAGCATGCTCAGTAGCGCCAAGGTGCAACAGGAATTGTGGGCAGAAGCAGTTCTTACAACGTGCTATCTGATAAATCGATCACCATCAACTACGATAAACTGTAAGATTCCAGAAGAGGTATGGACAGGTAATTCATGTGATTTTTCAAATATGAGAATATTTGGTTGTGATGCTTATGCTCTTATTTTTAAAGATCAACGTTCTAAGTTAGATCCCAGATCAAAGAGATATGTCTTTGTTGGTTGTAGTGATGGAGTTAAGGGGTACAGATTGTGGGATCCTACTGGCCACAAACTCATCATAAGAAGAGATGTAGTATTTGATGAATCGTCACTCTTAAAATCAGAACTGGTAGATGTTGAAGTAAGACAAGAACATATATCGCAAGTTCAACAAATTCAATTGGAAACTCAACCATCTTCAGAAAGGGAAGAGCATGAAGAAGTTCCAGAAGAAGAAGATGGTGTTGTAGAAAATATCCATGAAACTGAGGATATGCCTCAACCATCTCTAAGGAGATCTACACGGGTCAGGAATCCTCCTACAAGGTATGACGATTATGTTTCATCTATGGCTTTGGTTTCTATTGATGAAGAACCTAGTTTTTTTCAATAAGCAATTAAGGTAACTGAAAGTGCTCAATGAAAAACGGCTATGAAAAAATAAATGGATTCCTTAGAGAGGAATAAAACATTGGACTTGGTAGAACTTCCAAAGGACAAGAAGGTTGTCAATTGCAAGTGGGTCTACAAACTGAAAAAGGGTGTTGATGATAAAGTTGAAAGGTATAAAGAAAGACTCGTAGCAAAAGGGTATTCTCAAAAGGAAGGTATTGATTTTCATGAAATCTTTTCACCAATTGTGAAGCTTGTTTCAGTTCATGTTGTGTTAGCACTAGTTGCTTTACATGATCTTGAGTTAGAGCAGCTAAATGTTAAAACAATGTTTCTACATGGAGATTTGGATGAGGATATATATATGGAACAACCAGAAGAGTTTGTTCAGGATCGCAATAAGAGGTTTGTTTGCAAATTCAAGAAATCATTGTATGGCTTAAGAAAGTCTCCCAGGCAATGGTACAAGAAGTTTGATTCCTTCGTGGTGATCCTAAATTTTACAAGAAGTGAATATGATCATTGTGTTTACTTTAAAAAGTTGGAAAATGGCATGTTCATTATTTTGGTGTTATATGTTGACGATATGCTTGTGACAAGCAATAGCATAGTCGAAATCAACAGGTTAAAGGCTCAGTTGGCTAGGGCGTTTGATATGAAGGATCTAGGAGTAGCAAAACAAATCTTAGGCATGGAGATACACAGAAACAGGAAAAATGGTAAGTTATGGTTATCACAACAGAAGTATGTGGAGAAAATACTTATGAGATTCGGTATGAATTATATGAGACCCGTACAGATCCCTTTGGCTTCTCATTTCAAGATTTTTTTAGTTTTATGTCTTACTAATGACAAAGAAAAGGATTATGTCTTATGTACCATATCTTAATGTAGTAGGAAGTTTGATGTATGCGATGGTGAGTACTAGACCAAATATTTCACATGCAGTTGGTGTTATCAGTAGGTACATGGCAAATTTAGGTAAAGATCATTGGGCAACAGTGAAATGGGTTCTTCGGTATCTTAGAGGCACAAGTAATTATTCTATCACCTATAATGGTTCCAGTGATTCAGTTTGTGGTTACAAAGATTCAGATTTTGCAGGTGACTTAGACAAAAGGAGATCCACTTCACGATATGTCTTTACTCTTGCAGGAGGACCTATTAGTTGCATGTCAAAGTTTCAAAATGTAGTTGCTTTATCCACTACTGAGGAAGAATATATGGCTACTTCACATCCATGCAAGGAGGCAATTTGGTTAAAAAGGTTTGTTGGGTGAGTTTGGAAGGATGCAGAACAAGGTGAAAGCATTTTGCGATAGTCAAAGTGTTATTCATTTGGCAAGCAATCCAGCTTATCACAGTAAGACAAAACATATTTCTATCAAATACCATTTTGTAAGACAGGCGGGTTGATGAAGGGGGAATGGCTCTGGAAAAGGTCCATACAAAAGTGAATTCTGCAGACATGTTTATGAAACCAGCTTTGTTAAAAAAACTACGATGGTGTTTGTCTTCTCTTGGCTTGCAGAAAAAGTGATGAATTAATTTGGGCATGATATATCAGGTAAATTGTTGTCAAGGTGGAGATTGTTGGAAACATGTGGCACCAATTTCCCATGCGTTCACATGCACATGCATATCAACTATATTTAGAATGTGCATGCATGCATTATTTTGTGAACAGTTTGTGTAAATGGTGGATCTTATTATAGTTTGTCTAATTGTTTGAAAGATGTTATATATATGAGCATACCCATAGCGTTGATGGGGGTGTAGAGTGCAGTGTGTAATGTGTGAGAGCAAGACACAATACTAAGGTGTTGTGTTTGTGAAAGCAGAGGATGGTTGTATGCATGTGATTGGTTATTGTAATGCTCCCTTGAATAATAAGAATATCGATTATCATTGCGCGTGTTTTTTATCTGTATTGAGTTTCCACATAAATCACTGTGTCAATTGTGTGATTGTTGTTCTCGATTTATGTTTGTTTAACTTGTTAATGCTCTGTTGAAGTGCTTTGTTTTTGCTTCCACTGCTTAACAACAATGTCGCCATCCCTTCTTGCACAACAACAAATTACTTATCATAGGCAAATTACTTTCAAAAAATACTTGAACAACAACAAATTACTTATCATACCCAAATTACTTTCAAAAATATACTTGATAGAAAGATTATTACTCTCACCTAAATATTTTCACAAAATTAAATTCTAAAATATTCTCCTATGTGTATTTGTATATCTCATTTGTGAAGTAATGTAAGGATGAAGTTCATGAATTGTAGTAACTCTGCTTGCCTCCTTCCATTACTAAACATCTCTAATCTACCTATAAATTGTAACTACTTAGAAAGTAATCCAACTTGGCATCCGTAGCTAGTACATCAAGATATAAAGCCATAAAAACCAGATGTTGGGTGTTGGAGGAAAAAAAAGCATTAACCCAACCCAAAACAAAATAGCATATCAGTAATGCAATAATATTCTACCATGCCATAGACATCTTATCAAAATCAATTTGTTTTCAACAAAACTTGTTGGCGTGACTTCTTTTAGGTAAACACTCCTCCCAAAATTGTCTTTTCCCTGAAAACAATGATTTGGTGCCACCACGCATCCCTCCCCCTTGCAATCTTAGGGATTAACTTATCCAACTTTGATTATATAATTTTCCCATTCTCCTTGTCACTATGCATATCATATCCTAAATCACATTATAATAATTTTTGGAAATGTTTGTTGTCATTTGAAATCACATTTAGTCAACATTTTGAATAGACTAAAAAGGCTTTTTCTTATCATTGAGAATATGGGAGATTTGAAGAATAGTTGTTCACGCCGTGGACAAGCAATGGATTCGATACAAGAGAGGATTTTATACACTTCTCAGGATTGCTTTTCAAGAAAATTGCAAACAAAGAGGATGTTTTAGGGGAAAATTTGAGGGTTGAGTTTCTAGAGCTTGGAAAAGTTGGAAGCATGTATGGAGGAAGCTTGGGTTGTTTTGTTCTAATCAATTTGTATTTCCTTTTCATGTTAATTGAAATTGGACTACAATGAAAATTGTTAATTGTTCTAATCTATTTGTATTTCCTTTTCATTTTAATTCAAATTTATTTAGCAATAAAAATTATCATATGCAAAAAATAAATGGATTAATTAACCAAAGATAGTTTGATCCTTCAAATTATCATTCAAGGTGAAAGTTTTTCTTCATGAATGGTTTTTAGAGATTGTCCACTAAGAAGAGGTTTAGTTTGGTCCTTGAAAATATCATTGAGATTTTCCCCTCATGTTTTTTTGGGATTTCCTATTAAAGAGAGATTCACTCGATTGGGATTAACAAATGTACTATGTGTATATTGTGACTATCCCAAAATTGTTTCTCTCTTTTTTGAAATTGTAAAGTTGGCTATCCCTATTGGTTGTTTGGAAAACTTGACTATGTATCTTCCTATCAGATTCACTTGAATGATAAAATGGGAGAGTAAAGATTACATACACAAATAATACGTAAAACACACTACTTGAATTAATGTAACAAATACATATAAATACAACATGGTTGTCCCAAGATAGATAAACAACCTATATTAATAATTACACAATCAATCAGTTGAGACAATATCTGAACCACACACCAATATAGGAGAAAACCAATCTTCTCAAATTCAACTGACTAACAATCTCTTAAATAGTAAACGGAGATCAACATTATCTCTAACACACCCCCTTAATGTTTATCTTCAGATCTTTTTGAGATGGCTTTTGTTGTCTTGGTCTTCGTCTCTTGGTCTTCGTCTAGATTATGTCCTCATCTTTTGTCATCTTCATCCTTTGACTTGCATTATTATGGGATTCAACTTCAAACTAGTTGCTTTCGAACTTGCATTTTCTTTAGTTTTGTACCTATAGAAAACTAATCACTCAAATAATTGATCATTGATTTCCATATAAAAAGCAATCCATCTACCGGAATACATGGATCATCAGATGTTGTAACCACTAGTCCTCTAGGAATGCTTTTCAGCTACATGGTTCGTCAATGCATTAAAATTTCTCTCTAACATAACATGGTCCCTCACATTCTGAGATTATTTCATCTCACATTCCCCCCTTAATCCAAGAGTCAATTTCTCTGACTCAAAATCAAGCTTAGGCTACGGATACACCTGTCATCCTCGTCTATTCCACAACTTGATCCACATCCTCTCTATGCATAAGAGGATAACTATGTGTGAATTCGCACCACAACACATATGCATGAATAGCAGGGCTTACAACAAACATGGGGAACTAACTGGACTATGATGAGGCAATACAACTTGGACCAGAAAACTCTGGGGGTGTCGGGTACAACCGATCATGCACCCCCTGCATCGCATATGCCTCGCATATGTCGGGTACAATAAGCATTCAAAAATGCTTTACATCAACACAAAGGTTACAATCCTCCTTTGTAACAATCATATTCCCAAATCCCATTACATTAATAAAAATATAATCCCATGTACATCTCATCTCCTAGTCTTCATAATAATTTGCCCGGTACTCAAGGGTTATTGCAAACCTTTTCTAATCAAATTTGTCTAATATTGGAATGGCCAGTTCCAACATAGACTCAAACTCATGACAATAATTGGCCAAACTAAATATCACAGCAATAAACATCCAATTCTTTCAACCAGAGTTATATTAATGCAATTTTCCATAACTAAGAAGAATTTAAGAAGACAACGTATAAACGCTACTGGTTTATCATTCCTTTACATTCACCTTCGTCAATCCAGACTTCACCACAACTTATCAATGGATCGCTCTTAATGGCAATGGCGTGCCCAACCACCACATTATTGTTGCATCTCGGCTCCAATCTCACAGTTTCAATGTTCTCTGCAATACTCAACTCTCGGTTGTCTCCAAACCCTTCCATTCAAGCCAGGCAAAATCAGATTCTTCATCTGACGACCAAGGTTTCATCCAACAAACAAGTCACACACTTCCAGCAGACTACGTGCACAAGTCTCCATGCGGCGTCTCAATTCCTTCACACGGGATCGCAGGCTCCTCTCTTCACGAATTATTCCTTCTCATAGTCCTCACGGTTCTCATGGCTCTGCTCCACATGCACTTTCTGGCAGTAGATCGATCCCTTTTCTTGGCGTCAGGCAGAGTGTAAAATGCAGAGTGTAGTTTAAATGTTGATCACTACTTTTCAGTGGAAATCCTCTAAACAACAATGTGAATCAACAAAACTATCCATGAAAAACATACAATGCATTCCACTCAAAAGAAATCTCGAAAAAAAGATCCACGCAACAAAGCAACTGACTTCGCATGATCTGTAGATTGAAATGCATTGCATGATCAGACTTCCACGCAGATCACACCAATTACATGCAGATTGCACAAATATTGTACACATTGTCCACGCTTCAAAGGTTATGCACAACTCCAGCATATTCAATGTTCCAACATCACACGCAACAATAATTTGCAACAATCGTCTTAGTCGTGTTTTGGGACGAAATTTAAGGCGGAATCCGCAGCGAATTGGGTGGTCATAGCCAAACAAAATATTAAAACATAACACCCTGTAGCTCACACTAGAGCATAGATCCTCTCTCATAAATTATTTACTCTACTCTCATGTTCCTAGGCCCTCCCATGAGGGAGTCACGCCCAGACCTAAAGCTCCAATACCATGATAAAATGGGAGAGTATAGATTACATACACAAATAATACGTAAAACACACTACTTGAATTAATGTAACAAATACATATAAATACAACATGGTTGTCTCAAGATAGATAAACAACCTAGATTACACAATCAATCAGTTGAGACAATATCTCAACCACACACTAAAATAGGAGCAAACCAATCTTCTCAATATCTCAACCACACACTAAAATAAGAGCAAACCAATCTTCTCAAATCCAACTCACTAACAATCACCTAAATAGTAAACGAGGATAAACATTATCTCTAACATTAAAAACCATCCTTCTATACAATCTCTAGTTCCTTTCTTTTCAAAGGAAAATATCCTTCTATGCAATCTCTTGTAGAGTAAACCAATCTTCTCAAATCCAACTCACTAACAATCACTTAAATAGTAAATGGAGATAAACATTATCTCTAACATTAAAAACCATCCTTCTATACAATCGCATACAATCGCTTGTTCCTTTCCTTTCAAAGGAAAACCATCCTTCTATGCAATCTCTTGTGCCTTTCTTTTCAAAGGATTATTTACATGGTATTGGTATTAAACGCGTTCTCCATATTTAACGGAAGCTTCAAGTTCAAGCTATTTTTAGTGTATCTTCTTATATCTCTTTTTGCTTTCAAAAGAAATTGTTGTATGATCTAAAGCAAAAGCGTGCTTTGCTTAAAAAGTTTGTGGGCATTTCATTAAGGTATTTGAAAGTTTCTTTATCAACTTTTGGATGATAATGATTGTTAGTCTTTTAAAATCAACTTTCGTCTATCCAATTTTTAAGAAAAGTCATGAGTTAATATTCAAGGTTTAAAAAAATAAGAGTTAATTGGTTATCTTCAACATTTTGTATTTATGATTAAAGAGATTTAGGAGAGAGATTTCCTAAATCTTCATAGTTTTGGTGGGTTAACAAGCTTGGAGATTTCTTATAAATATTTTTTAAAATTCCATAGTTGTATCTATGAAGTTTGTTAATGGGACATTTCACTATGGAATTTGTGAGAATTCTTTCTTATCTTAAGAATGTTGATTTTCTTCTTTCAACTAGTTAGAAGGTTGATGACCTCTTTATAGTACTTCATTAATTTTCTCTAATCCTTTATTTTTTTATTGCACTATTGTTTCTCTTTAAATTTTTAATGATATCAATATTCTATAAAATAATAGCTTCTCTTCTTTAATAATTGAACCAAAAATTAACATATTTATGTTATCCCCTCTTAATCCTTTCTTGACTCTCACTAAAATTTGAAGCAAGCCAAAAAAAACTCTTGATTTGACAATGCTTCTTAGTATTGCTTCAAACTTTCAAACTTAAGAGGAGAATACTACTTAACTAAACCCTTAAAAAATAGAATAGAAGATCACTAAAATATTAATAGTGACATTAGAAATTGAAGGAAAAACTATAAAGTAGTGAAAAAATATAGAATAAAGCAAACTTTAAATAATGTAAAGAGGTAATAATTTTAATTTAAAAAATTAAAAATATTTTTTTATTATAATATAAGAAAATCAACATTATAATTTCACGAAATCAATTTTAATCAAAAATAAAAATAAAAATTCAATCAAAAATAAAAATAAAAAATTAAATCAAAATGTTAAAAATAAAAAATAAAAAAATTGTCTTCCACGTTCTTATGATTTATTTAACTTATATCTTAATTTCCATATAATTTTATTATTTTTATAGGACGAACAAAATTATAACCTTATTACATTTAAAAGACCAGTAAAATTGATAAAGTGCAAATTCTATAAG